>ML805061.1:17264-95243 GCA_009831015.1 Picea engelmannii | reverse complement strand
ACCGCCCCCCCAACCGTTAAAGGAAGAATGGTTGGGGGGGGGTTCAATATTCATTGCTAGCCGTTGATTTGGGCGCGCTTAGATCGACCGCTGAGATTTGTGTGCTCTTTAGACACAACACGCCAAATCTGTAAAATCCTGATAGACTTAGGATAAAAACACTTTGTGGGTCCTTGCTAGCTCCCATTTCTTTATTTTGTCACCAAGGGGTCAAAAACACATTAGATTAACTCAAAACAAAGGCATTTAGTCAACCTTTTGCAATCTTTTATTGAAAACAAAACATGCTAACCTAGTTCCTAATCTAATTACCTAACACATCAACCCAATTTAAACTATTGGGTCAATAATTACTCTAGCCTAAGATGTTTGGCCAAGCTTAGACTGTTTAGTCAAACTTATTCACTAACCTATCTAAATTAGCCAAGATTAAACTATTTGGACAAACTTATTCACTAGCCTATCAACATAAATTCAAAGGGTTTGATCATTGTTAGACAATATGAATCAAACCAAATTTATTCCATGGGGTTTTATCTTTTTTCTGTTTACTATTTTTATACCCTCTTTTGTTTTTTTATATTTTCTTTTTCTTTATTTTCTTTTATTTTTCTTTTCTTTTGTAAATCATTTGTAGAATAAAATTTTATTTACAATACAATGCAACTAGAAGAAGATATTTTAATCACCAGGTGATCCTATGAAACACGGGGTTATAACAGATAGAACTCATATAATTGATTTTAACACTAAGATTGAAAATACAAGCAATCCTTACCTTTCCTTTCGATGCGGTAGCTTGGACCGCCAATAAGTTTGGCATTTTGAATTGACGAAATGTAAAAAAACCATCCTCTGTGCGTACTAGAACCAACAAAGTTCATGATCTGTAATCTAAATAACTCTAAAAGCATATCTATGAGAAGCATAAAGTTTTGATGGTGTTTTAAAGAATGAAGCAATGCTTATGACATCAATTAGTAGAAGGAATATGGAGTTTGAAGCTTGTGAAACATGCAATTTGTAGCATGTTTGTAATTATTGTCGAGGAAGGCACAGGCACCATAACAGGTCAATAGAAAACAAAATAATTTAAGCATTAAAAACATTTTTAAAGTAAATATTTTATTTATTTATTTTAAACTTTATTAAAGTGCTCAACATGCACATGTTGTTGCAAAATAGCTCCAATCCAGCCACACTTTCATAAATGTGGCATCCCTCTCTCCATATCCAAGTAGTTACTTTTATCAGCATAATAGGGTTCAAGTTGCATTCAATAGAAAAAAAACCCAGACTAATGAAAAACGTATAACTACATACACAAATAGTGAGTTCCGAACTAATGGTTGAGTTCCCTGCTGTGCAGTGCAGTAGGTTTCACCTGGAGACCATCAAAAGACCTACTCTCCATCCCATATTGGAACCCATTCACCAGGAGGGTATCCATACATCGAGTAGGCTTAGGGAGACTCTTTCTGTCTTTCTTCCAATAACTTTATCTGGAAATAGTAGATATGCTAGGATTTCCGATGGCAGGTCCAGAGGTGTGATATTTTTTGGATGAGGATATCGTCCATGATGAGACTGCTAGCGGGAAAAAACCCCCTATGGCTACACCAGGGTTTACAATGTAGGCAGATCAATAACCATCTAAAAGTCAACTACTTCTCTAACTACCCAAAACATACCCAATACTCATTAAATAAAATCAAATATGAGAAGGATCGGGTAACTGTACCTTTACTCCACGTCCGATGATGATTCTCTCGTGCTTGAAAGCTTCGTTGACTGCACGCCTCCTCCCAAGGTTGGCCTGCATTCAAAGATAGATAAAAAAAAGATACAAGAACACAATTCATATACACATACGGGTTAAATGTTAGAATATCAAAACATAAACCATTAAAAACATTCAATATGCCATGATTTGGGATAGGAAAAGTACTTCTTTTTATTGATAATTCAATGATTATACCTTTTACAACCAAATCTGGCTACTGCTCGATGAACCTAGTCTGGGCTCCTCTTCACCATGCTCCAAGTGCACTTTTGTATGGATTATCCTCTAAACCTTCTTCTTGGGAAGTTAAATGGGTTTTTATGGAGGAAAAAGGGAAAATTGGGGAATGCAGAGGCAATTCTCTCAAAAGGGATGCAATTACTTGGGGCAAGGAGGGGATGTGAAACAGGCAGAGATTCACTGTTCTTATGTCTAGTTCTAGAATGAGACCCCAAAACCTCATTTTATATGATAAAAGGATGGTTATTCGGTTGGGTGAAGGGCTATAGGTGGTGGATTAGTTGGGAAACTACCCAATAGCCCTTAATCTCAATGAATTCCTTGCAACTTTTGCAGGTATACGTGGGATGTAGTGGTGCAACATGCGTACATACATGGGTTTACATACATGGGTTTTAGTGGTTCAACCAACGTATGTACATGGGAAGTATTGGTGCAGGGCATGTACATCTTCAAAAAATGGGTTTTTTAGAAGAGAAACTAAGTGATGGCTTGGAAAAAAATGCAAGTAAGAGAGCCAAAGGCCAGGTATGCATGTGTAGATAAATTTAGGGTTATAACAGATGCCCCATAACATGTGAGGTTAGAAGAGCATCTGATGGCAGAAATACATTACAAAATCTTCACAAATGTACGAAACGAGTGAGCTCGGGACCAAAGTTCAGGAGGTGCCATCTGCAAAAATAAGAATTGTCTCTCTCAGGCGGGAATACCCATGCTTGGGATGAACTAAATCATGGCTTCCAATCAAATACACTGTAGATCCATGTCATATAACTATTCAGACTCAGGTTGGGTGAAACTTCCCTTAGACAAGAGCACAAAAGATGATCAGACTCAGGAAGCATGACGTTGACATAAGTTCACGATGTAGGAGGCAATGCAAACTCTCCATGTGTTTGGAAGAGTAACCAAATGGAGGAGGACACAACTCCATGTAGTGAGAAAAAATTCCTAAGGTCATATTAAATCCCAATGCTTTACGAACAAATGGAAGGATTTTATTTGTCCAAGGGTGACTCATTGTGTTGCCAAAAAAGAATCCCCTCTTTTTGGGTTTTTTGATTTTTTGTCTTTTTCAAATTTTTAAAGAGCTTGAAAAAGAATAAAAAAATTCTACATTACAAAGGAGGAACAAGTGTTACAATCATACTAGTTATAGGTGCAAGAAACACACTAATGCTCAGAGCAATGAGGCATGTGTAGGAAAAGGACACTTGGGGAAAATTCCTCCATGGGTCAAGGTGTCAGGTTGCAGAGGCAAAGTGCTACAAGGATTGCGTATAAGGCATGCTTCATACTAGTTATAGGTGCAAGGAACACACTAATGCTCAGAGCAATGAGACATGTGTAGGAAAAGGACACTCGGGGAAAATTCCTTCATGGGTCAAGGTGTCAGGTTGCAGAGGCAAAGTGCTACAAGGATTGCGTATAAGGCATGCTTCAAAGGTCCAGTTGAGAGAAACATGGAGTTGAAATTAGGCCAAAGACGCAGAGATGCAAGTGCGATTATCAAGACACAATGAAATCCCCTTCAATGTATTTTTAATGAGTCTAGAGAAGGTAAGCTTAGTAGTTTTTTCAGGTTTAAAGAGACTGAAAAAATGTGAAAAAAGACTTCACTGGGGTACGTTTTTCGAAAATAGTCTAGTCAGTTTGAAAAAGGGGCAAATTAGCACCAAAAAGACATCTATTCAGAGCCATTTTAACGAGTGTGACACAAACAATATCACTCGACAATCTTTTCAATTTTAAGGATTCTGAAAAGAGCTTAACTATGGACTCACAACCTTTTTCTAGATTTAGTCTCCTTAGCCCGAAAAAGTATAAAATTTACTGAGGAGAACTCTCCCGGAGAGATGAATCTCCCGAGGTGTACCTTTTTCTTCCATAATCCATAGGCCAGAAAGGGTGTAAACTCATGCTAGTAGATGTTCTTCTGGACCAATTTAACGAGTGTGAAGGAAAAATGTCACTCGACGATCTTTTCAATTTTAGGGAGTCTGAAAAGAGCTTAACTATGGACTCCATGGGGGTTCCTTTTTCGTAAGTAATCTCCAAGGCCCGAAAAAGGTGATAAACCAAAACCAAGGAGAATGTTCCTTTTTCATAATTTAGTCCCTCAGGCCCGAAAAAGGGTTAAACTTATACCTGAGAATACTCTTCTAGCGAACCAAAGTTCCTAGAGTATAACTTTGTTCGTAAAATGGACCATCTAGACAGAAAAAAGGGTAAACTACCGTCGGACAGACGTGCCTTCAAATTTTAGTTTGTTAAGAGTGAAGGTCAACAAGATTGCTCGACAATTTTTTCATGTTTAGAGAGTCTGAAAAGGGATTAAAGAAGACTCCAAGAGGTTACTTTCTCAGTTAATCCAGACAAGGTTGAAAATCATAAATGTAGTCTCATCGAATGTTGCTTTCAGATTTCAAAGTGATCTTGAAAGACAACAAAGCATGCTCATTTTGGGAGTCTCGATAGTGAGGCCAAGAGTGATGGTGCATCAGACGAATGAGGGTCAAACTCGTAATCATGATGGGACTAATAAGGAATCCCGAGCCTAAAGTCATTAGAGACAACATGGATGCCAAAATGCAACAAGGATCTATCTAGGGCATCCATGTAAAGGTATGCTCTACCACCTAAGCATGACACTTATAAAACAAAAATGATGGTTCAGTGTCGCACTTCGGTGGGATCGATCTTATGGAAAAGAAAAAAAGACAATGAGATGTAGAAAGTGGAGGTGGAATCCTAACTTATATGCAAAAAGTTGGAAAAAATGAATTTTACCAAAGGACCTTTAAAAGTGACCCATCTCTCAAAAAAGTTACCAAACCAAAAGGAAAAGTGCATTGTAACATCCAATAAGAAACTCAAGAACCAAATTAAATTATTTCTAAGCTAGAAAAAATGACAAAAGGGTTAAAAAAAGTGGCAAAAAAGGGCCAAAAAAGTCTATAAATAGAAGTTGACAGCTCATTTTCACCATTGCAATTTGAAAATTAACCAAAAGGTAAAAAAGACCCCTTTGCTAAAAAAGTTGATTCTGGGAGATTCAGAGGACGAAACGAACTTCCGGTTGGACCAAGTAAGTACAAACTCATCCCTCTTGCATTTCCGTTCTTACTTTTAGCATTAATTTTGTTTTTTGTGGGGGTGTGCTCTCCTAAAAAAGGGTGGCCCTATGTGTATGCGGGTTGTCCAAGGACAACCCGCATATTTCCACGGGCAGAAAATAGTATTTCATGGACATACGCGACTGTGTCCAAAACAACCCGCGTACACCCTCAAAAGCATGGAAAAAATAAAAATTGTAAGAGCAAACTCCCTTTTGAACTTGTCATGGAACATGATGTATGTCCACTGGAGGGAGAGGGAACACAAGGAAATTGACATCTTGTTCGATGAGGAACCTGCTGCCATTGCCGCATTGAAACAATGCGGGCTATGGAAGTTCTACCAGTGTCCGTTTATGAGGGCACAACCCAGGTTACTGAATGACTTGGTGGATTATTGGCACCTAGACGCAAAGGCATTTATGATTGAGGGGTAGTCATTGACTCCAATGACTGAGGATGTATACTTCTTGACTGGCCTCTGGAGGAGAGGGGAACCAGTCAATCTGTGCATATTTCCCCCTGGGCCCTTCAACATCGTAGACTACATCAGGATGCATTGCGAGGCTGACACTGAGAAAGTAGGTTCTCAAGTTCCCATCAAAAAGATCACCAACTTGTCACTGAAGGTGATCCTATTTCTCATTGGGTGGATCATTGGATCCGCGACCCTACTCTAGGTCTCTCGGGCGCACATGTATTATGCAATGCAGTGCCTATATGCACTTATTTTCGACTGGAGTACGACCATGCTCACTTGCATGAAGAGGTAGTTGATAGACTGCCGATAGAATAGAAACATGAACTTTTGGTTTGGCACCATACTATGCTCGTTCTTCTTCGAGAGGGTGCCCAGTCTAAGTCCTAGAGAGACTATACGGGGGCATGTGGCCTCCTTCCATGCGGTATGAAGATGGGAAACATTGTTGCCACGACAGGGGGGAGGAAGGACCATAGCAGACTTCGATGACAAGTTCTTTAACTGGTGTGCATGACAGATTCCAACGATAGAGGGCTACCCCTACGCTAGAATCAACTTATCCAGAGATCCGGACATGCCTGTACCTCCCAGAGAGGATTGAGGAGATCTAGGTACGTGTTTTTAAAGTTATTTAATTTTTAGTTTCTTTTATATATATCATTTTTTATATGTATCAGATTATTTTACATATATGTATCTCTTATGTACAGACGTGGGAATAGTGTGCTCGACAGAATTCACGAGGACTAGGTGACATCCTCGACCATATGCAGTACCGATAATAGCCAGTGGACCAGCAGCTATAGGGGGACCTCCAGTAGGAGAGGATGAGAGAGTTTCGAGACAGGTAGAGCGGAACCTCACTGTGCTCACTCATGCAGTTCCCATGGTCGAGATCGAGGATCTCCCTCCATCTATGCAGCCTCATGTAATTGGGGTGCCAAGAAATTGGGTCCAACTCTTTTGGTGTTTGGCTAACATCGTTGTTCACTATGGCAGGGCCAATAGGCCCCAAGCTTAGATAGGATGGACTCATTATGTGCCGAGGGAAATTTTTGTATATTTTTTAGGGCCTAAGCCCCATGATGTATAACAGATTTTTTGTTTTTGAGGCATTCACGCCCACCTATGTACTCTGACACTTTTGACACACACACACACACACATTTACATCTTCATGTATTATGGATCACATTTCTTTACAAATGCATGTACATGTGTATGTGTGTGCAAGATGCCAATCTAATACTTGATTAGCTAGAGTATCTTTCATTTGATTTAATCTTCTAGGAACATGGATATGTGTAATGTAATCAAAGCAACGTTCTAAGAGATGTACCCTAAGGAATCGTTGGTGTAAAGTAGGATCATAAACACGGTAAACTCCATTTAACTGGGACACAACTAGTTGAGCATATAAGTAGACCCGGAGGTGAGAGATACCATGCGACAAAGTGTCACAAAGCAACTCTATCACTGCATTGTATTCAATGACATTTTTTGTGGCGTCACCTAGACATATACCTCCGGAAGATATCACCTAGCCTTGAGGCGTGAAAATCACCCAAGCTACGGAAGCAAGCCTCCGAGTGTGTCGTCTAGCACCGTCTGCGAACCCAAAGAACACCTCCGATTCACTTGACATCTACCACAGTGAAAAATATAAAATAAATAACGACACGTCCATAAAAAAAAAGACAAAAAATTGTATAAGAACTATACATATGTACAAGAAGTCACCCAGAAGACCAACCTATGAGTAATACTTCTTGAGGTAGAGCCCATTTCTAGGCTTCGCCAAAACATTTCCCTCAAAGTCAACCAGAGGATAAGTGTCCTTCTTTAAGACCTCTTTCACAATGAAAGGTATGAACCACATAGGTTTGAATTTTCTTTCCCCTGGGGGATCCTTGTCTTGGTCATAGACCAGGACAAGGTCTCCTTTGGAGAAAATCCGAGGATGAATAGATCGATCAAATTGGCACTTGACTCGTTGATTTTGAGCCTCATTGGCCAAGATTGCATCACGACGTTGCTCATCGAGCTTCTCAATATATAATAGGTGTTCCTCAAGCGGTGAAGTGTCTGGCAGTAATTCTATTGCTAAGTTTAAAGACGAGATCTGGCAATCAATAAGAAAGACTTCTTCCATCCCGTAAACGAGTTGGAAAGGTGAGAAAATGGTGGCAGTATTTACAGACGTTCTGTAGGCCCATAACGTCGAGAACAACAACAAATTCCAATTTTACTTGGCATAATTGATCGTTCGCTGAAGAATAGTCTTGAGGGACTTATTCACAATTTCCACCTATCCATTCGCTTGTGGGTAGTAGAGTGATGAATTTTCTTGCCTGAACCCAATCTTTGATGTTAACTCAGACATAATTTTCTTCTGGAAGTGACTTCCATGGTCAGTGACAATATCCTTCAAGATGTCAAACCTTGCTACTATTTGGTTAAAAGATAAGAGAGTCGTTGTTTCTCCATCATTGTTAAATTTTGGCATAGCCTCAACCCACTTTGTGAAGTAGTCTACCGCTACGATGATATAACGATGCCCCTTGGCTGAAGCCAGGTGGCATGTAGTAAAATAAATCCCCAACTTGGTGAAGGGACCAACAATGATGACGTGAAACATGGGAGCAGCATGTACCCTCATCTTCCGAGAGAAGATATGACACGGGTGGAACTTCTTGACTGACTCAATGCAATCCTTGATTAACATAGGCCAAAAGTGATCAGCATGTAGAATATTTTGGGTTGTTTCCAACCCAGACAAATGATCACCACATGCTCCAGTGTGTCATTCGTTAAGAACAAGTTCTGCTTCCTCGTGTATAAAGCACCGACGAAGAATGCAATCTACACCTCGACGATACAAAGTGTCATCGAGTATGAGATAGTTTCATGCCTGATGGTGAATTTGTTGACACTCATCACGAGAAGCAGAAGCAGGGAACTTCAAAGTTTGGAGATAGAATAGTATATCTCCATATCAGAGGTCCGAATATGTGATTAGAAAAAGATCTCCTTTAAGAGGCAATTCTTCGGGCATAACATCGCTTGCTTCGACTGGAAGTTCCGAAATAAGTTTCGTAAATATCAATGACTTTTTGGATTTACATAAAGAAAATCCAATTCAAATTCCTGGAGGATCACAATCCATCTACTGATATTTCCTCCAATGACCCATCGTGTCAACACATATTGAAATGGATTCACAACCGCAATGACGGTGGTCTTGCAAAGAAAAATATAATGACAGAACTGGTGGACAACATGCACTGCTGCCAATGCAAGGTTCTCAACATGGGAATAGTTGAGTTTTGGCCCAACCAAGCCTCGAATCAGGTAATAAATCACATGCTCCTCGATCAGATCGTCCTATTGAACCAAGACCATGCCGATGGTCAATTCTGTAACGACCAAGTACAATAAGAAATATTTATTATAATTGGGAGGCCGGAGTAGAGGGGATTATGTAAGGGCGCGTTTCAATGCTTCAAAAGAGAATTGAGCAGCTTCATCCCAACATAAATGGAGCCCCTTTTTCAATAAACGCATGAACCCTTTAGTGATCTCGACATAGTTTACGATAAAACACCGAAGAAAGTTTTCTTTCCCCTGTAAGCTCTAAAGTTGGGGGACTAAGCTTGGGGGAGGCAACTGAACTATCACCTCAACCTTTAGAGGTTCGACCATGATCCCTGTTGTTGAAACTCTGAAACCTAAGAGATGACCCGACGTCACACAGAAACTACACTTCTTAGGATTCAAATGAATTTGATAGTAGCGACATCGTTCGAAGATTAGTTGGAGGTGTGTGGGATGATCAGATCTGTTGTGAGAGTGTGATGCTAGATCATCAAGATAAGCCTCAAATATATGTCTAAGGTCATGCTAAGAAAAAGACATGGCTCGCTGAAAAGTGGCTCCAACATTGTTCAGGCCAAAAGGCATCTTGTGATAAGAAATTGTGCCCCTCAGACAGATAAAATATCTTTTATGCTGGTCTTCAGTTTTGATATGAATCTGGTTATATCCCGAAAAACCATTCATGAATGAAAATACCTCACATCCTGGGCATTCATCGACAATATAATCAATGAATGGGGTGGAGAAATTATCCTTTGGACAGGCCTTGTCCAAGTCATGAAATTCCATGCACACGCAAATCGTACCTTGTTTTTTGTTAACCAGAATGGGATTGGTCAACTATACAGGGTATATAAAACCGACTTTAAGTAGTTTTTCTACTTCAGCCTTAATAGCTGTCGCTTTCTGAGGATTCACCAGATGAAGCTTCTATCAGACTGTCTTGGCGTCAGGATAAGTCGTTATCTCATGTTCGATGATTCTTGGATAAATGCCTGGCATTTCCTCATAAGACCAAGAAAAAATGTTGCATAATTCCTTAAATAACTTTGTTTAAATTCGAATCTCTTTGGGGGAGTAGTCTTCTTTGACAAAGACATTCTCCATGACACCAGGGGTTTTGAAGGTATCTGTAGGGACCGTTTCAACAATACTCACCATATTACCCTCGGCGTAAACTACGTGCATATCTAGAGGATTAATAGGACAAGACCTATCTCCAGTCATAGGCAACACAAATTCACCTGACTCTATTCTTCTTAACTCTGGGAGGAAGTATGATCTATGATGGAGATCATCCCAGGGTTTGTCTGGACCAGTCAATGCATCAAGAATCACCTCATCTGAGGGCTAGACCAAGTCTAAATAATCTGTAGTGGAAAGGGAACCTTGAGCCCAAATAGGCTTGAGAACTAGATCTAACTCCTGTGCGGGAGTCGGATCAGGGTCGACGAAAGCTTGCTAGAAAATACTGTACGCAAATTCTGTCGTGGACAAGGGAATGGACATACCATAGTTCCCTGTCCCTTCCATCATGGCCTATGGGGAAGGAAGATTCCACTGATCGTGAAAGTAAGTCGTTCAGAACGAAGAAACTTGAAAAATATCATCCTTAGGCTGGTCGGGGGAAACCGATATAAGCTTGACATCGGCAGAAGGAGGTGGGTAATTGAAAGTGCCCATCAATGGTGGGCATAGACCAACCCCTACATTGATGATGTTAGGTTGAGGGTTATCAATCATCGAGAATGTGGATGCCCCCGATGAAGGGTTAGGACAGGAGAAGGACAACTGGTCAATGGTTACGATTTGACCCTCGTGTGGAAACAACAAGACCCAAAAAACTATGGCAACCAC
This sequence comes from Picea engelmannii, assembly GCA_009831015.1. NCBI lineage: Eukaryota > Viridiplantae > Streptophyta > Pinopsida > Pinales > Pinaceae > Picea > Picea engelmannii. The sequence continues at coordinate 84,388 of ML805061.1, read as the reverse complement.
TACATGCATTGCATAGGTCCAAATCCTTACTAACAGAAGGTTGTAGTAGAGAGGCTCATCGACCACTTCAAATTCGACGCACACGGTCTTCCCTCCTAACTGCATAGGGAAAGAAGGAATGATTCCATGTGGTATGAATGGATGACCGTCGAAAGAAGTAAGCAGAGTAGGCAATGGAAACAAAATGGATTCGCGAATGGCCTTCCAACATGCCAACAACATCATGCAGGTTGAGGTGCCCTCATCAACCATCGTATGAAAGATATTCCGAGTAAAAGATTTCATGGTGTAATCCACTAATATATGAAATGAAACGTGGTAAGGGAGACAAGGTTTCAAGTCAGTAGTATCGAGAACGATCGTTCCTGGATTACAAGTATCTACAGATCCAAATGCAGATAACAAAGCCTTTCTCTGCGAAGGGAAGCCCTGGAGGAATTCCAAAGTAGACATCGCATAAGGGGTTTGTGCCAAATCCTCTACCACATAATAGTTCTAGGCAACCCTTGCATTCAGATTATGAGAAACTTTCTTGAACGCCCCTTTCAGGATGCGTGTCATTATTTCTCCCATCATCTTCTCAATATGGAGAAGAACTAGTGGGTTCACTGATTCTTTACCCTTTTCGGCAGATTCTGACATTCTGTAATCATGTGCCCTAGTAGTTGTATAAGCGTCACCTTTCATCATGTAAACATTTGCGGCCGAGGAATTACTAGAAGACGCAGGGGGTCCTTGACTGCCCCCATCCGCACTCGAAGAGGCTTGAGTCATATTTTTCCCATGTGGAAATGGGTTTGTCATCACAATAGTCTACTGCTGTTCCAATAAATTTTGGGCCTCTGCAAGTAGAGGGCACAGGTGAATCATGTGGTCCTCTGTGTAAAGGTTACAGAGATACTTCAACTTTCTCTTCTCTGTGTTTCCGCCGCCAACATTGTTATTAGGTTTCTTATCCCCTTTACCCTTCTTGTTTCATTGTTTTTTCTTTCTGTCAGGTTGTTGGTTGGCCTTCGGGTTTGTCAACTGCACAGTGTGTACATCTGAAGTTTGGGTAGGGGTAAAAACCAAACCAGAGGTTTGGCTGACCATTGTCTGCTATATTGACAATTGTTGCAATTGATTTGACAAATGATCAGTGGAATTTCCTTGTGATGAAACAACTATACCATCGACATGTGGTCCATAATTTTGTCTGGCCTTGTCAAGGATGGATCATGGCGCATCTGGAAAAATATCATAGAGTAAGCCAGACTTAGAGTATATCAGTTCGATTTGTTGTGCTCTCATTATTTCCTCCTCCTCTAAAAACACTCTCAAAGTTGCAACGTCCTTGGATAAGATTGGCACCAAAGACTTAAGGAACCACTCCAACAAGAAATCTGGTGGGACCCGTACCTTAATCAAGCTCTTCTGACGCTGCCATTCTCAGATGTGAACCGAGATATGATCGGCCTTGGTTTTCTCAAATTTGGCCAGCAATTTGGTGTTGACATTGTATCTCATGGGTCCTTGGAAATGGTTTAGGAAGACCATCGCCAATTCGCTAGAGTAATAATATCTTGAGCAGTCGAGCTCGATGTACCATTTTGCGACACCCCTGATAAGAGTGCGTTGAAATAGGCGCAATTGTATAGAGTCGTATCACAACAAGTTTGATGAGCACCATAGGTGGAAAGTTCTCACGTGATCACCCGGGTCTTCGCTAGGCTTGCCTTCAAATTTCAGAATATCCGAGGAAAACTTAGTCGGCATGGGGGGCCAACGCGGATCATGACAAATCAGGTCATTAAGAAACCTTGACAAGTCAGGCAGATGTAACATTGCCAAAAATGGTAGTTTGGGTTGGGTACTATGTACAGGAAAAAGGGGGCCTGGATTTTGACTGGCACCAGGTTGCCATGAAAAGTTGGGTTGCTGGCCAGGGTTCTGGTAGACACCATGGCCTTGACCAACATACAAAAATTTCATTTGTTGGGATATCATTGGTTGATTCCCGTAATTAGACGATGAGGGTTGGGCGGGGATTACTCCCTACATTGTGTTCCAAATATTTTGGAAGGGGTTGCCCCCAGTCGATCGGACGAGCATGGGTACTAAGCCTTTCCTGGGGTTCCATTGGCCATGGAAAGGGTTTCCCCGGATTGACATCCCTTGTGAGGGAACTGATCCCTGCCAAGGATTCCAAAGTCCTTATGAGGAGAAAACTCATGTACTTTCCCCCTGTGTAGGAATAGTACCCTGCACAGGATTCTGTTGTCCAAAACCAGGGTTTCCCCTGACCGAGACGACAGCCGATGAAAAATCATTATTACCAAATTCTCCAAACAAAGAGAACGATATGGATCCCACCGGTGTGGTGTAAGAAGAAGTTCCTAAACTGCCTGCTCCAAACAAGTTGTAGTTAGTACTCGGCCCCATGGGTTGCTGGAAAGCACCACCGAGCGAGGGGGCAGAGGATGTATATGAAACCCACCATAAGGGATAACATTAAAGGGCACTAAGGTGCCCCCATCAGACCCTTTCACAAGAGCGTTTGAGCTCCCTGCCCCCAAACCCATGGTCTGTAGGGTGGAGTAGGTAAGGACAGAGTTCAAATCAAAGCTGGGAATCCCATATGAAAATGGAGGGCCCATCACACTCTGTGTGAATGGAGCAGTGATAAACATCGAATACGGTATCAGACCACTGCCCGAAGTAGAGGGGGTCGAGACCACTATGGTCCAGACTGACGAAAATGGGTTAAGAGGCAACATGCCCTTGTGGTGGTAGCCGAAACAGGAGTATAAGGACTCCCAAATGAAGTAGCAAAATTTTCTTCCATAGCTTCGTATAAGACTATATGACGCTCATAAGGTTTTAACCTCGGAGGGACAACCTGTACCAAGATTGGCGCCGACAAGTCAGTGATCGGAGGGTTGGCTGGCCCGAGAGCTTTCGCTCTAAGGTCAGAAACAGTAGGTTCATTTGGATTCAAGTAATATCCTCTTGGAGATGGCTCAGAAATAGTTTCATGTGGTCTGGTTGCTTCGTATGACCCTTGCTGGTCAAGTCTTCACCATAACGGTGGCAGTGGTGGCTCTAATGCAACCAGCGGTAGGCCCTGAAGAACCTTCGTGACCAACGAAGATCTTGATATTCCACTTTGTGAAAATATCAATGACATAGTAAGGCTTTAACTAACATTTAAAATAAAGCACACACTAGAAAAATTCCTATAAGATAAAGCAAACAAACCACGATGTAGTTTGAATAACAGTTATGCCAGCCAACACTAGAGCAACTTACCGGTGCAAGTGAAACTCAAACATAGAAGAACCCTCCAGGTATACTCTACAAAGTGTGACCCAACGTCTGACCTAGGTACCACAGTATACCCCTGCAGTCACCTGTGTAAGTCCCTAGATAAAGGAAACTAAGTTTCCATCTCACAAACAGTCACCAGGCGGGTATAGTTGACAGTTGGGTGGACTGCAATGAGTAGGATAACAAGTACAAAACCTACTGAAGGTATCAAAATCAAGTGGTTAAGAAGACAACTAAGAATCTTGAACGGATTCAAGGCCCATGAAGCTTCGTAGGCAAATGCGAACGATAGTATCCCACGAAAAATCCTCAATATGCGTTCCCCACTACATTTAGTATGGCTTTGGAGGGGTTATCTCCGCTGCCTTTCCTCACACGACCTTGTGTTTAGCCCCTGTGTTAGAGGGGGGTCTTGGATAAATTTCATGCCACTGGACTTTTACACTCCCTAGCTCTGACTCCAATGTTATTTTGAAAGCCTTGAAGAGTTTCCTCTCCAACCTAATTCAAGGCTCTAACCCTAAACTAGTTGATTGACCCTACAAACATAAAAGTCTAGTTAATTTTAATTTTAGCATTCGTTTTAAATGGCTTGTTTTAGATCAAAGGATATGGCAGTGAAACTAGTGATGTGCATGAGAGACGAAAATAGGAGAAATAAATGAAACTCTAAAAGCAAAATTACTTCTAGTTAAAAATAAAGATTTACAACTAGATCTTTGTAACCAACTTTTTCATAACTAACTTTTTCCAAGATCTTTAAAAAGAAGACCTAAAACAAAATTTTTCTCGACTACGAGCTACTTAAGTTCTAAGAAATTAGTAAAGAACTTAAAAAATTAACTCTTTTTCCTATTAAGTAAAATAACTAACTCCAACTACTTTACCAAACTAAGAATGAAAAATCTTTTCTTATTTTGAAAATGCTTCAAACAGGAAAAAACTTGAAATAAATATTTTTTCTCTTTTCTTTAAAGCAAATGAAAGGGGGAAAAAGAAATAGAAGACAAGACTGAAATTGACCTTTGGCCTACTGCAGATCGTAGGGAGTCACTAAAGACACCAAACATGCCGATCAAAAAACTCAAAGACTCACCTAAAACCCTTTCAGAAGTAAACACAAGAAATGTTCAAAAAGACAAGCAAAATGACATCTAACCCAAACTATGAATGTAAAAACAGAGACACTGAACTCTGTCAAGAAACCTTGAGAAATAAAACCTCAATCAGGAAAGAGGTTAGCTGCATCTTTTTCAGAAATAGTTTCTTGAAACAGGTACACTATTGTTGTTTCAACAAACTATGTATGTACACGGGCTGTTTACTAGACATGGCACGTATGTATGTGGGTTGACCCACTATAGGGAAAGTACACCTCTGTATTTCCTTAAAAAATAAATAAAACAGACTAACTGAAAGGGCAGGGAGAACTAGTATGGGACCAACAGGTGACCAAAATCCCTTAAAATACTCAACATAATCTACAGAAACTCGAAAGGTACAAAAACCAATCAAACACCCAAAAAATCCCTTAAAACCCTAGAGGCTTCCCTAGTATGGTTGCTAGTTCTGCTAGTGAGAAAACCCCCCCTATGGCTACACCAAGGTTTACAATGTAGGCAAATCAACAACCATATAAAAGTCAACTACTTCTCTAACTACCCTGAACATACCCAAGACTCATAAACGAAAAGAAAAGATGAGAATGATCGGGTAACTGTACCTCTACTCTGTGTCCGATGATGATCCTCTCGCACTTGAAATATTCGTTGACTACACGCCTCCTCCCAAGGCTGGCCTGCATTCAAAGAAATACAAACATAAATCTACAAACATGCAATTCATATACAAATAAGGGTTATATGTTAGAATATCAAAACAAAAACCATTAAAAATATTCAATACGCCATGAATTGGGACAAGAAAAGTACTTCTTTTATTGATAATTCAATGATTATACCTTTTACAACGAAAGACGACTACTACTCCACGAACCCGGTCCAGGATCTTCTTCACCATGCTCCAAGTGCATCTTGTTAGAATATAGAAGTTTTTGCTCATTTTACCATTGATGATACCCTCGTCACCCAACGATAGGCTGAAGCCACCCTCCAAGCACCTTGACCTTGAAAGAGAAGAGAATCCTGATAGCAATCCAATAGCCAAGAGAGGCTAATGCACCAGGAAAGAATATAAACCAAGCTGATCAGCTAATCCCACCCAGAGTCTAGCACACACCTTCCCAAAAATTTGCGCATAAGCTGCTACTGCACCTGTGCAGATCCTGAGATGTGAATAATGAGAACTAGAGCCCTGCATTTATAGTAGTCTGGGAAGTCTTACTGGGGCCGACTTCTCCTTTTGGGTACTAATAAATTTATTTTAAATATATTTCTGCAGCCGACAACTTCTCTAGGGTTTCCTTCATTTCTTTTCTTCCTTCTAGAATATTCTAATATCGTCATGTCACAATAGAGGCTCATACCTCCCGAAGCTACCATAATATTAACACTCCCTCCTAGATAGGGAGGTATGGTCTTGAGCTCAACAAACCATTCAACTGGTAGCAACACGAGCACCATCATTATTATCGAACTAGATAATATCCTATGATAACTGGTACAATATCAATTGATAGAACACACTTGTGTTTATTCAAGGTAGTACCCAACTACTCAAACTGTGACACATAGTCACAAACAGTGGAACAAATCCACCACAATAGTATATCTCTACTGTCTGGAGACAAGCAGTTTCCATAACAATCATCTGATGCTAACCTGCACAGAAAAATATTGTTAAAATAAACTGAACCATCTGGGCCAATCTTTCACTCACGTTTGTGAGATATGAAAGAATATCTTCCCTCAGTATAGAGCATCAGCAATGGGCTATCTGCCCTATTCTTCTCAAACAAGGAAGAAAGATTGTTTCTGATTTCTGAGCCTGGACCATTCCTCACCCCGGGCCATTCTTCCTACACTAATCAAAGTGCACCCTGGACATAATGTATAAACCCTAAGGAATGTCTGAGTCTAGACCATTCCCCACCCTGGGCCATTCCTCCTACACTAATAAAAGTGCACCCTGGAGAGAATGTATAAACTCTAAGGAATGTCTATCCTTGATTGCTGAGCCTGGACCATTCCCCACCCTGGGCCATTCCTCCTACACTAATCATAGTGCACCCTAGAGAGAATGTATAAACCCTAAGGAATGACTGTCCAGACCATTTCCTTTGTTAACCACAAGAGGAAAAGACTGTCCTGTATCAACCTCCAAAACAGACCATTCCTCATGTTAACCATAATGAGAAATTGTTGTCCGGCGAGGCGGGCCAATCTTGTTGAGTAACCCTCAAGAAGAGAGACTTCCCTAGACCACTCCCCATGTTAATCACAATGGGAAGTCGCTGTCTATGATACATCAACAATCAGACTACCTCCCATGTTAACCACAATGGGAAGTCACTATCCGTCAGAAATCTCAATCCACTTTCCGAACAAGAAATAATCTGTCCAATCTGGACTATTACAAAGATAAATAATATGTTAGTGCTCTCTCCTAATCTACAGAGTCATTAAGTCACAAAAATAAATGTTTTCAAGAATATTTTTCAGCACTTTCTCCTAGCTTGGAGAATCTTCCCTTTCAGCTAAGGGAGTTATTTCCACGATCCCCATCCTCTCTCGGAAATATGCAAACTTAATTCTAGATAGAGGTTTTTTCAGGATGTCTGCTGTCTGCTCATCAGTGGGGATATACTCAAGCTTTATCTCTCCTTCCTGGACTTTATCTCGAATAAAGTAGTATTTGATCTCAATGTGCTTCGACCTTTCATGAAACACTGGATGTTCTAATAATATTATACAACTCTGATTATCACAATATATTATGGTCGATTCTGGAATCTGATCAAATAAATCGGAGATTAACTTTCTTAGCCATATTGCTTCTGTGCATGCTTCACAAGCTGCCATATACTATTCTTCTGTTGTCTTTACATCCATTTTATGTAGATTCCATCCCATGGAAGTGGCAAGAGATATGATAGCTCTGATGGAGGTATACCTAGCCACCAGAGCAAAGGTTTCGTCATAATCTTCTCCCTCCTTCTGGGAGAACCCTCTGGCCATGAATCTTGCCTTGCATTTATCCATGCTTCTGTCTGCTGCATGTTTGATCTTGTATACCCATTTTGAGGTTACCACTGATTTTTATTTAGGTCTAGGTACAATTTCCCATACTTCATTTTTCATAATGGATTGATGTTCTTCCGCCATAGCTTCTTTCCATTGTCCCTTTTGGACTGCTTCTTCAAATGTGGTCGGTTCTTCATCTAGAAGGTTCGTCATGTATGCTGCATAACTTGAGAATCTTTTTGGTCTTTTACTCTTCCTGGATGTTCCTTCTGGAACCTTGATTCTTTCTGCATCTTGTAATGTAGCTTCAAGCCAGGTTGGTCATTTCTTGGTCTTTGGTATGATATTTGAATCAATGTTCTCACATGGCTCCATAGGATGATCAGGTTGATCCTTTTTGTTATTTTCGTTTTCCGTGTTTTCTTCATTAGGTTCTTCAAGTTCTTCAAGTTCTTCTTCTTCTATAATTTCTTCGATGGATTTCCTGAAGGCCATCCTTTCATTGAACGTTACGTCTCTGCCAACTTCTATCTTGTGTTGTTCTGGAATATATATTCTATAGGCTTTGGATGAATCACTATATCCCACGAATATCCCCTTCTTTCTTGAGGGTTCTAGTTTATTCCTTTTGTCTTTGGGAATATGAGAGTAAATTGGACATCCAAATATTCTTAGGTTTTCCACATTAGGATTCTTACTTGAGAAGGCTTCTTCTGGTGTCATGTCCTTCAATATACGACGAGGGCTTCTGTTTTGTACATATATTGTCTTCATTGCTGCTTCTCCCCATAGAAACATGGATAGACCTTGATCGTTCAATAGGGATTTTACCATTTCTTCGATAGATATGTTCTTTCTTTCTGCTACACCGTTTTGTTGAGGATTATGAGGAACAGTCAACTCCCTCCTAATCCTTGGAGATTTGTAGAATGCAATGAACTCCTTCGAGGTGTATTCTCCTCCATTATCTGTTCTTAATGTCTTGATCTTCTTGTTCGTGAGGTTTTCTATTTCTACCTTGAATTCTTGGAACTTACTGAATACTTCATCTTTTGATTTCAATAGGTATAGCCACGTCTTTCTTGAGTAGTCATCTATGAAGATTACGTAGTAAAGAGATCCTCCTAGAGATTTGACTGACATCGGACTGCAAACATTTGAGTGTATTATATCTAAGATTTCCTTGGATCCGTTGTTGTTACTTGGGAATGGTTTCTTTATATTCTTCCCAAGGGCACATCCCTTGCAGATTCCTTCATGTGTAGATTTCAATTCTGGTATTCCTTCAACCATTTTTCTGAGAAAAGATAATGCTTGATAATTGATCTGAGCGTACCTTCTATGCCAAATCTCATTGGGGTTGACTTCGTCATGTACTAGAGCTTCTTCATTTTGTTCTAGTAGTCTATACAGATTTCCTTCACGACTTCCAATAACCCTAGCATCCTCTATGCTGGAATTCTTATGCCATGATAACATCTTTCCATCCATGAAGGCTATTCAGTTTCCTTTGTCTTCTAAACATGATATTGACACAAGATTCTCTTCTAAACCAGGTACATATAAAACATTGCTTAAGTGAAAATGATTACTTGATTCCAATTTGATGGATGCTTGTCCAAATCCTTCGATGGGGTAAGTACTTTTGTCTCCAAGCTCCACTTTGTACTATGTATTTCTCTCATTTAGATTTGAGAGTCTGGCTTGATCTCCCATCATGTGTTTGGAAGCTCCACTATCGATTATCCACATGTCATCTTCAATCGTCCCAGTAAGTGCTGAGTAGTGTAAAAAATGATTGTTTCACACATATCTTCGATTGACTGGTAACTGGTCATGCCTTGATCCAAAAATTCAACTTTGTCATTTCTGTCTTCTGAGAGAACCAAGAGGTGCGCTGAGTTAGGGAGAATTTGAACATATTCTTCTTGAGTGAGATGCTCCATCACAAGGTGTTGGATCGGAGATTTAGGGTTTCTGCAACTGCTTCTGCTAATAACCCTAGCTGCAGTGTTTTGGAAGCTTCTCTTGCTAGTAACCCTAGAGGCAGTTCCTCAGCAAGCTCAATATCTATTGGCTATGTTTACTTCCAGCGTTTTAGGCTGAATGAAGGGGGTGTGGCCCATAAACTGTTATAATATAGAAGTTTGTGCTCGTTTTACCATTGACGATACCCTCGTCACCCAACCATAGGCCGAAGCCACCCTCCAAGCGCCTTGATCTTGACAGAGAAGAGAATCCTGATAGAAATCCAATAGCCAAGAGAGGCTAATGCACCAGGCAAGAATAGAAGCCAATTTGATCAAATAATCCCACCCAGAGGCTAGCGCACACCTTCCTAGAAACTTGCGCACAAGCTGCTACTGCACCTGCGCAGATCCAGTTCTCTGTGTAACTGCTGAGATGTGAATAATGAGAAATGGCACCCTATATTTATAGTAGTATGGGTAGTCTTACTGGGGCCGACTTCTCCTTCTGGGTACTAATAAATTTATTTTAAATATATTTCTGCAGTCGACAACTTGTCTAGGGTTTCCTTCATTTCTTTGCTTCCTTTCGGAATATTCTAATCTCATCATAGGTCACAATAGAGGTTCATACCTCCTAAAGATACCATAATATTAACACACCTTTGTATGGATTCTCCTCTCAAACTTCTTCTTGGGAAGTGAAATGAGTTTTGATGGAGGAAAAAGGGAAAATTGGGGAATGCTGAGGCAATTCTCACAAAAGGGCTGCAATTACTTGGGGCAAGGAGGGGATGTGAAACGAGCAGAGTTTCACTGTTCTTATGTCTAGTTATGGAATGAGATCCCAAAACCTCCTTTTATATGACAAAAGGATGGTTATTTAGTTGGGTTAAGGGATATAGGTGGTGGATTAGTTGGGAAACTACCCAATAACCCATAATCTCAATGAATTCCTTGCAAATTTTTATTTTTTTCAACTTTTGCAAGTATACATGGGATGTAGTGGTGCAACATGTGTACATATGTGGGCTGTAGTGATACAACCAACATATGTACGTGGGCAGTATTGGTGCAGGGCGCGTACATATTCAAAAAATTAGATTTTTAGAAGAGCAACTGAGTGATGGCTTAGAAAAAAATGCAAGTAAGAGGGCCAAAGGCCATGTATGCATGTGTAGAGAAATTTAGGGTTATAAAAGAGACACTCAATAGGACCAAGTCACTGAATTTCATAGAGGTATTAGAGCGACTACAACACCCTAAAAAAAATCCAACACTAGGAAACTCCTCCTTTTCAACCCCTCAAGAAAGAGAATGGGGCAGCCCACACTTCGCTACGATCCTCATTTAACCACCACTTCCTAGACCATCCCACACTTCACTGGGCATTTGATTTCTCGGCTGAATATCTATGTAGATTTTTCAAAGCCTCTCCCTTTCCCAAGATTGGGGACTCAAAAAGCGATTTTGAAAACGAGACAAAACAAGTTTTTCAACTGAACTGACTACTATTTAATCTTGGTGCTTAAGAACTAATGGGGTTTGGTCAAGTGAAAGATAATGGGTTTTGTTGAGTGACATTGGTAAAATATCTTCGTTCCAATATATATTCACTCTTCCCTCCTATTTTGGTTGAGACATAATTGACACCCAAAGTATGTTGTAGCCTTGGAGAACCCATAGTAAGTTGCATCCTTGGAAAAAAGTAAATACATTAGCCCTTATTTCCTTCATTTATGAGTCAATATAGCCTTTTAACAAAGGTTATTTCTATAGAAGGAAGGCAACATAAAACAAAGAACCTTTGATAAATAAAGAGCGAAACCGAAGGAGATTATTTTCTTTGGGGTGAGGCCAACCAACTGTAGTTCTCACTGGAACCAGACTTGAGAGTGTCACTGAGGCACCTGAGGATTTACACAGGAGGAATAACAAATTTCAGAGTCTTCTAGGAGCACATCTACCCTGATTTCCTTGAAATAACACAACAAAGGGATGGTGGTGACTTGTACAAGCATATAGTAATACAAGTCATCGTCCTCCAAAACCTTGAGAGCCCAGATGTCGCGTTGCTTTATCGATTAAAGTAGGAAGGTTTCTATTCAGTGGGGTCTTCATGGAGGATCGATGGAGCATTGGATTTAAAGGGAAACACTAGCTTTACTTCCTTGCATCTTGGACATTACCAGGTAACCTCTATTATAATTTTTTGGTTATTTTTTGGGCTCTATTTCTTCCCCTCCATAAAAGAAGTTAGGCCTTTCACAAAAGAGAAATACAATAAAAAATGTCTTTCCTGGTCCTGGCTAGCAATTTATTCTTTCCTTCTAGCTAACCGCTCAATGCCTTTATTTCACTTGTTTCTGTTCCTTCTATGTTTTCCGATAATAGCTAGATAAAAATATATTGTTATACACGCTAATGAATCCTCCTTATAGTTGGCAAGCATCCATCCCAACTTCTCCTCCTGCTTCACATCCCCTTATTGGATTTTGTAGTTTTGTGCCTTCCTCCCATACCGCATGTTGAAACAAAATTTATATTTTCCTAAAAAGAATCTTACATTAAAATGAAATTTCAAATTTATTTAAATAAAAAGAGAACAAAAATGTAGTTGGATAATCACCATCGAAAAAAGGGTCATCTAATCAATCCAATGGTCTAAATGTATGAACAAATTATGGAGCCTCCCTTGGTTTTAAAATAAATTCAAATGTTAAAAGCTTCTTAAGATTTGAGTTTCGGGGTTCTGCAATCTATGCAGTTTGATATTTAACGACAACCCCAAAGTCCTGATACCGAAGTCATGAAGAATAATTTTAAATAAAGCTAAACCAAGTTAATAAGAATAATTAAAAACGTTTTAACGGTAATTTAAGCTTTTTGCATTTTTACTTTTTGGGAATCTCAACTCAAGTGACAACTCAAAATCCCGATCTGTAAGTCCCGAAATCCCATTTAATCATGATTAATTAAAGGTTTAAAACACACTTAATATATTTATTAATCAGTCACATTTTTCAAATCGAAGAATTATCACTCATCTCATCCAAAAAACCCCGAAGCACAGAGTCCCAAAAGTATTAAGTGTTTAAGTGTGATTAACTTAACATCAAAACAAAGGTTAACGATATAAATTGGTCTTTCGCATTTTCTCTTTTCGGGATTTTTTCAAAGATATTTCATTCAAACTCCTGGTTTTGAATCGCCGATATTTGGCAAAATTTATTATAGATTAATGAAATATCTTATAGTGTAAGACATGTATCTCTAGTTGTACTCTTCTCATTAAGGAAAATGAATTTACCGCTCGTAGAAGCACAATCTAATTAAGACAGGATGAAGGCGAATAAAGGTTTCTAATTCAAATTTCTTTCTCACTTTCAACAAATTAGCAAGTTGTATCTGAGAAAGCTTACACCTTATTTTCTATAATAACTACTCGCTTCTTATCATAGGTATCATGGCACCTAGGAAAACACAAAAAAAGAGTGATGATGTCGGTGAAATCTCAAATCCGAATTTGGATGTTATATCTGACACTGCACCACATGTTGTAGATTCGGTCCGGTCCTGGATGCAGATTTTTGAAATCTTAGAGCATGAGGTTAGGAATTTCCTAGACGATTTTGGAAACGAAAGGATTGAAAATAAACTCAGAGATATAGTAGAGCCCGAGATCCATAAAATAGCCACACGGCTGAATCTCATGCCATACAATGACATGATAAACTTGGCTCTGATGAACACCGATGTGTAGACCAAGAATATCACGAACCATAAAAAGGTCTTCGTTAGCTCGTTCAGGCCAGAACATATTCAAGTAATGTACAAGCTATACTATATTTCTAATTATATTTATAATGACGAATTCGTAGAAGAATTTCAAAGAAAGGAGAGTACATAATTTGACCAAACCTATCCAGATATAATCAAATCATGGTGGGGAATTCCAACAAAATTTAGAGCTGATACCATGGTGTTTATGCCACAACATCGTTAAATGAATATGTGGTTTATATAGCAATGATGTTTTGTAGACTATTTGGGAGGAAAATCCCTACCCATTTCCTCACGGAATGGGTGCCAATTATACACGAGGTAGCCGAGGGTTACACTTTCAACTGGGGTAAGATTTTATCAGATAACCTAAACAAGGAAATTGCAGAGTACCAAATGGAAAAGTCAAAAGGCCAACCAATGTCTTTTTATATGGAAGCGTATGTCATGGACACTATCTGTTATATGGCCCCGTTCCCATCGATGAATTGGAGTTGGAACTCAACCTGTGTAGAACCTATCTATTTCTATCACTCTCAACTATGGGAAGAGAAAGAAAAAGATTTATTTTATGAAATCTGTCACTATGTGGTGATACCTGTGCACCAAATATTGTATGGATACCCACCCCCTCCGATTTCAGAGAAAATCATAGGAAATATCAAGATAGTTGCAGATTGGTTTATCGAAGAGAATTTCTCTTATGTTAGAGTCTTTGGATGTTCAATCCCCCCTCATGCTCTCCCTAAATTTCTCCCTGACAGACTAGTGTGCAGAGAAGTGGCATACCAGATAATAACACGAGGCATTGGTAAAGAGTTAAAAGAAGCTCAAAAGAAATTCTGGTCAGTTTTTCCTATACATATTAGGAGGTTTTCATTGCTTAATTTTGGCCATTCCAAGGTAGAAGTTGCAACACTTGAAGACATTAAACTGGTAGATGTTGAACTCAGAAGACATGATACATATCAAATTGTGGGAAATCATCTAGATCATTGAAATATGAAAACGTATGAGCATGAAGACTATCCCTGTGATGACATATTCAAAGGAGCCAGAGCATATGAGGAGATATTAGAAAGAGTCTAGGCGTTACCCCCTAACTTGCATACCAACTTTCTTTCTTTCCAGAAGTACAAACGAAGTGGGTTGCCAAAGATACTACAAGGGGGAATCGATAACCCCTCCACCAGAACAAGAAAGAATACCTCCAGGTTTCGAATCAAAATCTCAAGATAAAGGGACTACAGAGGAGAACCCAAAGAATCCTGAAGTGTCTTCACAAAGATCAGAAACTTCGCAGACATAACATCTAGAGTCTAAAACTGGGTTTATATCCGAGACACATTTAAAGTTGGATCAAATTATTCCTCCTTTATCGTCACCTATTCATGCCGATACTTCCAAAACAATAGAAGGAACACAATTCACAGAGTTAGGAAGTCCGATTATAGCCTTGACTCCTTTACAATCAAGTTTTGGGACTCCCCATCTTGGAGCTATATATGTAAGTGATCTTGACCCAATCTCTATTGAAGAAATACCTTTATATGACTTCTTTTTCAGTAAGAAAAGGAAGGATGTAGTGAAACAAGAAATGCACCTGAAAGAAGGTGCAATGGTCAAAAAGCACAGGATACTTGTGGATGGAAAAAATCTAGAAGATGAATACTTTGCTACGGAGGTAGCAGGTTCTTTGGGGGATTTTTCTATGGCCAACTTATTCTTAGTCGATAATCTGAAATCAAGGCTGCAATAGAAAAATCAAATGATAGCCCAGTTGCAAAGTCAAATAAAGAATACAGTGAAAAATACTAGAGATGAAATAAATAAAGGACTGGAATAGGCCAGAGCTATCGAAAAACAAGAGATTCAATTGCTCAAGTCTAGTTTAGATGAGATGTATAAGAATATGAAAGCCATTCAAGGATAGGTCATTCAACAAGATGAATTAGTAAAGCAATTGCAATATAAATTGAGTTCTACTAAAAGCCAGGTGGTAAATACAACAATATTCCAAGCCCAGGCATTGGAAGTACACCATAAGCTAGAGGCATAACAACAAACCCTATTTTCTAAAGTAGAGATCATTCAAAACCATTTTTCGGACGTAAGTCAATCATTGGAGAACATTTCTCTCAAAGAAAAAGAGGCTACAACAACCTGGTCCGCTTTCCAAAAGGCAGTCATATTTTCGGCTAAAGAAGAGGTACTAGTAGCTCCTAAATTAACTATCACTGAACATACCAGGGGTGATATCATGCTGAAGGTATGGGAGGCCAATATATCTGAAAGTAGGAAAATGGCCAAAGATATAAAGGAAGAACATGAAGAGACTTTCGACTTGTTAGATAAAAAATTGCTAGGCATTGCAAAGGGTGATTTCCCTGGACTACTAGGATAGGTCAATGTTATAAGACATCAAATGAACCTAAAAGAGAGTTTGAATGAAACTCAAATTGAAATTTCTCAATTAAAACAGGTTGATTTCACCCTAATGGATAGATGGTTGGTGAAACCGAATTCACAATTGCAATCAGTAAAGTTTGAATATAAAAGGTTTGGAGAAAAGTTGTCGAAAATTCAGAGGAAGTTGTATTTGTTTGAAGCAAAGGATATGATAGAGCCTTCCAGAAGTTTAGTACAATTTCTTAACAGGTGCGTTGAGTGTCTCAGACCAAGTGAAGGAGATAGTTCAAAGAGATAATGAAGCAACATATGCATGCTCATTTTGTCAGAGTGACATAGAGGTAAAAGGTAATTAAGCGAAACGGTTCAAGTTTGTATTCTGTAACCGTTAGCACTTAGGAGTTAGGAAAATACCAACCATCTAGGGTTGATGATTTTTGTATAAATCTAATTTCAAAAGACTAAAAGAGGGCTTTTTTTGGTCGATTGTAGCAGATAGACTTATGTTTTGCAAGAATTAATGACAATGCAAAACAAAGATTCCATATTCTATCAACCCTGAGTTATGTGTTCCTCTATACTTTCATGTTTAGCATCATTTCTTATATATCTTTGATGAATGTTTGAACTACAATTTAGTATGACATCTACTGTGGTTATTCTTTATTTAGTCGTCTAATTGTTTGCATATTTTCCTCTGTGTTTGATATTAGCAGGCACAAGACCTGTGGATTATTCAGATCACTATATTTTTACGCTTCATTAAAGTTTTATCGTCTATTTTCTTCTTCTGTTACAAAGTGAGATTCCTCCATGATTGATGCCTCACGTTGTTTAGTAGCTTTATGTTTTCTTTCATCTCATTTATTATTTTCAATTTAACTCAAGAACGAGAAACGACCTCTAAAAGTGTTATATTATTAATTCAATTTGGGAACTTCTTTCATATAATCTAAAATAGAAACAACAAAACTTAAAAAACAAAGTAAAATATCTTTTAAATTTATTTTCCTCATGATTGTTCATGTTGCAAGACAGCCTAATATAGAAAATGAACTCACTGATCAGACTAGCATCACATTAACCCTTTTTAATACTATCCTCGAGACAACCACCACCCGGGTTGAACTTGAACGTTCATGGGAAGCCATTGAATAGGACATAACCGCCTAGGAACGATTGGAAGCTAGACAAAGAAAATTTAGAAACCAACCATAGATTTCTTTTCCTAAAGAACCGATTTCCTTTTCATATACCAAAACCCTCTTTATTTTCAGATGCCTTGACGATATACTTTAAAGCCTCAAAGTATAAACTTAGGAACAACACCGCAAACATACCTATGAATGGTGGCCCCTCCACCGATCCCTTGCCGCCTTACCAGTGGTCTATTGGTTGAGTTCCATTCCTAGAAAAAATGCAATTAATCCTACTGGCAGAGCAAAATTATCAGTAAAAAAAAGCAAAACTGAAATCCTAACATTTGAAATTTTGAAGAGATATTCAACACATGTACGTTCATGGAATAATAGAGAAGAAGAAATGAAAGGGAAGGAAGCAAAGGACCCAATGAGACTTGAGAGGGTTGGTTAGGTGCCTGAGAATTTCCATGAGAGGAACAACAAGGAGAGCGTCTCCCTGGAGCCATTGGCAGTGTAATAGACTCGAAGCCATTGGCGACATCGACTGAGATATGATGAAGAATGGAGCATTTGTTGTATGGCTTGGCATTAGTGATGCAACAAGTATTCCATAGCCTGGACCTCTCCAGTGCTCCAAGTAGTCCCAGTAAGAAGACCATTGAACGACATGGATAAGGTGGCATACAATGCAACAAGTCTTCCATGGCCTCTCTCTCTAGGGATCTAAGTAGTCCTGACAAGAAGATGATTGAACGACAGGTATATCTGAAAGTGGCAACAAGAAATGGGTTGCTTGTAGGTCATATCGTCAGTATCAGATCTGCAAAGACTTGATTGCAACATCCGTCCCTTCCACTGTATTAGTATTGTCATAGAAAATTGCACAGTGGTTAGCTGTACATGTCCTTTTAATATTTTTTTAAGTTTAAATTTTTTTAAATCATTTGTTTGCCTCTGACAAATAAAAGAAAAAAATGAACAGACCACGGTTAATTAAGTCACATCACCATTCCTTAACCAATGAAATTTTTTTGATTATCAAATTAAAAAAAATAAAAAATTATTTATTTTTCCAAAATAATCAAAATCATAAATAAATTTAGAAAAGTTTGATAAACATAACAAAAACTCACCAATTAATATAAAAAATGAAGCAATTAATATACAAAATGGACCATGTAATAGCTAGTCAACGATGGTTTACTTCAAGGTGAAAGATAGAGTCCCTTTTTGGAGGCTGGGACTAATAATCACCCTTATGTTATTGATTGGTGCTATTTTCAGTTTCAAATATGCTCCATTTCCTCTTCACAAGTCCCACCCTTATCTAATGGCATTTTCAGTGTGTCTTGTTCCATTTGGGGCAACAGATTTGTTAGGCAGTGGAAGCAAAACATAGCATATAATAGAGAATAAAGTAAGCAAGATCAAACATGCATTAAACCAATCACATCAATCATACACTTGATACAATGATTTATGTGGAAACCCAATGAGGGAAAAAACCACGGGCAATGATTATCAGTTTTCTTATTATTCAAGGGAGAATTACAATAGCCTTCATAGGCATACAATCATTCTCTTCTCACACACTCGGCTCTTCCTGGCTCCTTTCATATGCTTGCACTCACATTGTACTCCACCTCTATGGGTATTCTCACATATATAACATCTATCACTCAACTATACAAACTGATCATGAATAGATCACACAGTTACACAAGAAGTTCATAAATAGATTTCATGCATGCACATTAACATAGCTTCATGCATGTGCATGTGACCGCATGAGGACATTTGTTGGCATGTTTCCAACAATATCCACCTTGAAAATAATTTACCTGATATATCATACCCTTAATTAATTCATCCATCACCTTTCCTGCAAGAGAATCCAAACACCATCACAACTCTGCAACTTCTCTAACAATATTGTTATGTGAACATGCCTACACGATTCACTCCAGTATGGACCATTTTGTCTCCATCAGTAACCTGTCTAATAAACCGATGCACTTGTCCAAATCTCATGGATCATAACCATAGACCAAATCATTGCAACCACTGTAGGTGATACTTGTGCTTCTGTGTTTGAAGCATCCATTTCCATGCTCTTGACCTTGTTTTTCCATGTGTCTATTGACACCACCAACTGCATGTGAAATGCTGACCATTTCTCCATCGCAATCATCAAACTTCCTACTAGCATATAATACTCGAGACATATAACCACTTTTCTTATTCATCAATTAGGACATAAACCTAAAGAGAATTTACAATGGAAAGCCAAAGGGATTTTACCAGTTTCACATTATTCATACTGAATTTCTTGAGTATCTTCACCACATAATTATGTTGTGATAACCAAGCTTACCATATTTCCTGTCTCTGTGTATTTCCATGCCCAAGATTTATTTTGCTGCTCCCAGATCCTTCATAACAAACGTCCTAACCAACTAAGCCAACCTATTGATCTCAACCATGCTTGTGCTTGCAACAAGCATAACATATAACACCAAGATAATGAATATACCATAAACACAATGGTTATACTCACTTCTTGTAAAATTTGGCTCACCTTGAAGGAATCAAACATCTTGTACCATTTTCCTAGCATGCTTTAGGCCATACAATGTTTTTTGAGTTTGCTAACAAATATTCTATTGTGATTATGAACTAACCATTTTGGTTGTTCCATATACATCCCCTTATCCAAAAAACTCCATGTTAAATGCTTTTAACATCTAGTTGTACTATCACAACCAATGCTAACACAACATGAATAAAAACATGCTTTTAACAACAGGTAAGAAACTTTCATGGAAATCAATAGCTTCCAAATACCTTTCTACTACCAGCCATGCTTTGAACCTTTCATATTTTACTATGTTTGATTTTATAAAAGGATATTCATCAAACACTTCATCTCTATCCATGATGATTATGTGGGTAGTAGGATCCCACAGTCTGCACCCCTTAACATCATCACCATATCAAAGATCTACCTGTTTGATATGGGTCCTACTTAGAAGGCTAATAAAAAACCATAAGCATCACAACCAAATAATTTCACATTTGAGTAATTACCAAATGACCTGTTCATACCTCTTCCTGAATCTTCTTGTCTTTTGCAACCGATGGTGACTGATTTACTAGATAGCACAACTGCTTCTGTCCACAACTATTGCTGCAACTTGGCATTACTGAACATGCCTATTCGATCCCAACTTCCTTGTAATACTTTCCAATTTCCATGGATATGAAATTACCTTCATTATATATTCTCAAACCCTTGATTGACTTGCCAACACATCAACCTTTCTAAAGACCCACCTTTCTAAACTAGACACACTGCTCCACCTCGAACTTTTCATTCGAACAACTTTTACCAAATACGACCAAACCAGCCAAGTAAGCCTTCACCACTTACGTCCAAGCCCATTTACAATGGAGTTCACCAAGCCTTTTATAGGATTCATTACATGCAATCCATGGACACAATACCACGAGATACCCAAAACACATGGACCCAAAAAACCACCTTCTTTGACCTATAAACAAATTTAACTCATTAACTCTTTCACCAAGTCAAGGTTAACCCAATATAAATGCCTCCCCACATATTAAATCTATCTAAATCTATGTCTATAATTTTCATAGGTGACCTGATAAACCAAGGGCACACATGCCTATGCAGGTCTTACAGACATATGCCCATTTACATGCAATCAATAATTTCTACAACTCCAAAGTAAATACAATTTTTTTTTTCACGGTGACTCAACCATCACTTCCCTACACCTTCTATGCAAACACAGGTGGAGAGACACAACAAACAAAAAAAAATTCATCAACCATATCTTTAGCTAAATTTGCTTCTTTTGTGGAGTCCTCTTTGGATGCTTGTTGTATTTTCCAACAATCCTTCTTGAGATGCCCATATTTGCCACAAAACCAACATTTTGCCTTACCCTTACTTTCTTTTGAATTAGACATGGATGTACCTTTCTGATCTTGCCCTCTTTCTGTAGATTGACCTCTGAACACCATTGCTTCTGTTGTTGAGGTTTCCTTACTAGATCTTCTCCTCATTTCCTCAGACAACAGAGCTCCCACAACAATGTCATAATCAATGGCATCTATTGTGTTAAACCACATAGTTGTGACCAGATGATCCCAAGACTCAGGCAACAAACACAGTAGCATAACTGCCTTGTCCTCATCTTTGAACTTTAATTCCATATTAGTTAATTGAAAAATCAGAGTATTGAAGACATTCAAGTGATCATTAATTCTCGTACCTTCTTTCATCCACAAGTTGTACAACTGCCTCTTCAAGAAGATTCTATTTGACAAATTCTTTGTCATATACAGACTCTCCAGTTTGGTCCACAAACCTACTGTTGTCATCTCTTCAAAGATATTAAACAACACCTCATCTACCAAGCACAAATGAATAGTACTGAGGGCTCTTGCATCCATATCCTCCTAGTCCTCGTCTGTCATGCTTGCCGGTTTCTTTGACTTTCCAACCAAGGCCTTTTGCAATCCTTGTTGCACACACATATCTTACATCTTGAGTTTCCATAGCACAAAGATATTCTTACCACTGAACATGCATATAAAAGAGAATAAAATAAGCGATATCAAACACTCATTAAACCAAGCACATCAATCATACACTTGACACAATGATTTATGTGAAAACCCAATGAGGGAAAAAACCATGGGCAATGATTATCAATTTTCTTATTATTCAAGGGAGAATTACAATAGCCTTCATAGGCATATGATCATCCTCTCCTCACAGAATCGACTCTGCTCGGATCCTTGAACACGCTTGCACTCACATTGTACTCCACCTTTATGGGTATGCTCACATATATAACATCTATCACTCAATTATACAAACTGATCATGAATATATCACATAGTTACACAAGAAGTTCATAGATAGATTGCATGCATGCGTATTAACATAGCTGCATGCATGTGCATGTGACCATATGAGGAAATTCGTTGGCATGTTTCCAAAAAGATTGAATGAATGAATCTCACAATGAAAAAATCAATATGTTCCAAGATTACCCTTTGCATAAGCCTCTTTATTTTCTGTTGCTTCTCTTTTTCATTGATGCACAAGGTCCTCCAGTAGCACCCGACCCTGCAATGATAGGAAAACTTGGTAGTTTCAATAGAACAAAGTCCAGATGCCATCCCGTTCTTTCCCATGATGACTTTGTAACTGTTGCAACTTTTATTCCTTCTTTTAGTAACAATTCCTTCTCTCTTCTGACTAAATTAGGACCTAGATGCAATGCAAATTTTACTTGGAAGGACAAATTATATCAGTTGAAAGATTTTGAATAAGATAAGAACAAAAAAAATAAGCATATGACGAAGTGGGTAAAAATCTCAACGGTAGTTCGTAACTTAAAATGATATACAAGAAGTTAGAAATTGATCATTCAATGGTGGCCAGACCACTCTGTTATATTTGCAAATGCGGAAACACAAATATCACATAAGACAATCAATAATATGCAGACAAGAAACACGACAATTTACGTGGTTCACCCAAACGTTGGGTTACGTCCACCAAGAATAGGTATCGGTTGTCTTATTATTTAGATCAAAGAGATTACAGTAGGCTCACACTCATCTCACACACCTCTAATTACACCATTTCCTCAATTCCCCTTTATGCCTCTACGGGCTTACATCAATAATGAACATAATTAGATTAGTTACATAACTAATTCTAAACTTGTGCGTTCATACCAAATTGGAAGATTTGGTTGAACAAACTACCACAAAAAAGGATCCACTAAATCTGCTCATATCTACTAAATATTGGAAAATTCATTGGCATATTCAACAATCTCCACCTTGACAACAATTAACTTGATACCTTGCTCCTGCTTTTGTTCATCACCTTTTCTACAAGCCAAGAGAAGCCAAGCACCATCGTAGCTTCTCTAACAGTACTGGTTTTGTGAACATGTCTGTACAGTTCTCTTTTGTATGCACTTTCTCAAGAGAGACTCCACCTTCATCAATGACCTATCTTACAAAATGGTACTTGATAGGTATATGTTTAGTTTTACTGTGATAGGATGGATTCTTAGCCAAGTGAATAGCACTCTGACTGTCACAAAGTAACTTTACTTTGTCTTGCATCCTTCCAAACTCACCAAACAAACCTTTCAACCAAATTTCCTCTTTGCAAGCATGTGAAGCAGCTACGTACTCTGCTTCTGTAGTGGATAAAGTGACAATGTTATATAGATTTGACATCCAACTAATAGATCCACCTGCAAGAGTAAAGACATACCTTGAAGTCAAACTTCTCTTGCCCAAATCACCTGCAAAATCATAATCAACATATCCACAGACTAACTCACGACCACTGTTATAGGTGATACAATAATCACTTGTGCCTCTTAGATGCCGAAGCACCCATTTCACTGCTGCCCAATGCTCTTTACCTAGATTTTCCATATACCTGCTAACAACCCCAACTGCATGTGAAATGTCTGGCCTTGTACTAACCATCACATACATTAGACTTCCTACTGCATTAACATATGGTATTCGAGACATATATTCCTTTTCTTCTTTTGTACTAGGACATAAACTTGAAGAAATCTTAAAATGTGAAGCCAAAGGGACTAAAACTGGTTTCACATCGTTCATACCAAACCTCAAAAGTATCTTCTCAACATACTTTTGTTGTGACAACCAAAGCTTACCATTCCTCCTATCTCTGAATATCTCCATGCCCAAAATCTGTCTTGCTGCTCCTAGATATTTCATATCGAACGTCCTAGCCATCTGAGCCTTTAACCTGTTGATCTCAGCTATGCTTTTGCTTGCTAAAAACATATCATCAACATACAATACTAAGATAATGAATATGTCATTATTCAATTTCTTAAAGTAGACACAATGATCATACTCACTCCTTGTATAATTATGGCTCACCATGAAAGATTCAAATTTCTTGTACCATTGTCTGGGCGACTGCCTTAGACCATACAATGATTTCTTGAGCCTACAAACAAATTTCTTGCTGCGATTCTGAACAAACCCTTCCGATTGTTCCATGTAAATTTCCTCGTCCAAATCTCCATGTAATAAAGCAGTTTTAACATCTAGTTGCTCTAACTCCAAATCAAGAAATGCAACTAATGCTAACACAATTCGAATTGAAACAGTCTTTACAACTGGTGAAAAAATCTCATGAAAGTCAATACCTTCTTTCTGAGAATACCCTTTCGCAACCAACCTTGCTTTGTACCTTTCCACCTTATCATCAACACCCTTCTTCAGCGTGTAGACCCACTTGCAACCTACAGTTTTCCTGTCTCTTGGAATTTCTACCAAGTCCCATGTAGAATTACTCTCTGATGCCTTCATTTCATCCTTCATCACTTCTTTCCATTTATCACTGTTCGAACCCTTCACAGCTTCCTGATATCACGAAGGTTCATCATCATTAGTACTTAAAGAAATTGATGAAACAAAATCATCGTACCTTCTTGGAGGAACTCTGACCCGTGTAGACCTCCTCAGGGAAGTTTGTGGCTCATCCACAATCTGTTGATTGTCATCATCAACCATGTCTTCCTCTGCTGCAAGAGGCTCTTCATGAAGATCTTCTGAAACTTGTTCATGTTCACAACTTCATTGGTTTCAAACTGAATTTGCTGATACTTTGGTGTTTCTTCCTGTTTCATTTGAACATCTACATATGATTTGATGAGAGATGATTCACCAAATATTACATCTCTGTTAATGGTGATCTTATGGGTAGTAGGATCCCACAACATGTACCCCTTAATACCATCACCATAGATTCTAACAAAGATAATCCTTTTTTATTTTGGATCTAATTTAGAATGCTGATGTTTCAGAATTAGAGCAGAGGCATCACAACCAAAAACTTTAAGATTAGAATAATTACAAGGGTGAGTTATCCATACCTCCTCAGGAATTTTGCATTCTATTGCTGTTGATGGTGATCGATTCACCAGATAACAAGATGTAGATACAACTTCTGCCCACAGTTCCTGCTGCAATTTGGCGTTACTCAACATACTCCTTGCTCTCTCTAGAAGAGTCATGTTCATGCATTCAACAACTCCGCTTTGCTGAGGAGTATAGGCAGTGGTTTTATTCCTATCGACCCCAAATTCCTTGCAATAATTCTCAAACTCCATTGACGTAAATTCACCACCATTATCAGTTCTTAAACAGTTCATGGATCTACCAGTGCTCTTTTCCACTAAAGCTCTAAACTGCTTGAAAATTGTAAATACATCAGCCTTATTCTTTAACATACAGATCCACACCTTCCTAGAGAAATCATCTATAAAAGTTACAAAATATGATGGTCCTCCATATGAAATAGTAGGGGATGGTCCCCAAACATCAGAATGGATATAGTCTAGGATTCCTTCACTGGTGTGTCTTTCGATTTTAAATCTCTACCTATTCTGTTTTCCATAAATACAATGCTTACAAAAATCTAACTTTAAAGACTTTAGACTAGGAAGTAACTTGCAGTCAGTTAATACCTTTAATCTTTGTTCGCTCATATGACCCAACCATTGATGCCACAATCGAACAAAATCACCGTTTTTCTCAGAATCTACCGCTGTCACATGATCTGATTCAGTCCTTCCTTCTAATAGAAACAAGTTACCAACATTTTTTTCTTTCATAACCAGTAGAATTCCTTTGTAGACCTTCATAACTCCACCTTAAACAATAGTCTTGTAACCTCTCGTGTCTAAGACTCCCAAAGAGATTAGGTTCTTCTTAAGCTCAGGTACATGTCTTACATCAGTTAGTATTTTAACAGTTCCATCAAACATATTAATTCAAATGCTACCAATTCCCACAACTTTAGATGAAATATCATTACCCATGTAAACTACTCCATCATCTATAGACTGGTAAGTAATAAACCAATGTTTATAAAGACACATGTGGTTTGAAGCACCATAATCTAATAACCACTGTTGATCATGACATGAACCATTACTAATTGATAAAACTTCATCAACCATACCTGAACCTGTTGTTGAACTTGTTTCATTTGCATTTGTTTCCTTCGTCTCTTTTGGAGGCTTGTTGTCGCTTCCAACAATCCTTCTTTAGGTGTCTAGATTTGCCACAAAACCATCACTTGAGCTTGCTCTTTCTGCCCTTCGAATTTGACCGAGAGAAATCCCTCTAACCATGTCCTCTTTCTTTATGTCTGCCTCTGACCTTCATCGCCTAAGATGTAGAGGTTTCTTGATTGGATTTCTTCCTTGTTTCCTGAAACAGTAAAGCTCCAACAGTATCATCAAACTCAATACTTTCTGTTGAACTGAAACTAATAGAGGTAACAAAGTGATCCTATGACGCGGGAAAATAACACAATAAAGTAATTCTCTTGTCTTTGGATTCAAATTTCACTCCCATGCTATCCAACTGGACTAGAAGAGTATTAAAAGTATTCAGATGATCAACTATTTTCGTACCTTCCTTCATGCGCAAACTGTACAATTTCCTTTTCAGGAAGATCCCGTTTGTCAAGGATTTCGTCATGTACAGACTTTCCATCTTTGACCAAAAACCGACTGCTGTCTTCTCTGTAACAATGTTGAACAATACACCGTCGGCCAAACACAGGCGTATGACACTCAGTGCTCTCACATCCATCTCATCCCAGTCTTCGTCTGTTATGAACACATGATGCTTTGTTTTTCCCAAAAGCACCTTTACCACGCATTGTTGCACGAGCATATCGTGCATCTTGACCTTCTAGATCTCGAAATTGTTCTTACCATAAAACTTTTCAATTTCAAATTTTGCACTATACATCTTTTTCATTAGAAGAAACATAAAAAACAAACATCGTTGTTTGTAATAACCAAGACCCTTTCAAAAACTATGTGAAAGAATAATAGTTTAATATTAACAAGGTTTTATAAAAGATTTAATACAAAAACCTTTTTAACCTCACCTTTTATTAAAAAAAATTCACCTTTTAAAAAAAATTAATTTTTTAGAATTTTAATAAAATTCACCCCACCTTATTCCTCCACCCTTTTTCATATTATATTTAAAAACCAAATATAATAAACCTTTTTAACATCCTCCCTCTACGTGGCTTCTCACGATTTTAATAAAGAAATTCAATTCTTCATAACCTTACAGTAAATTCTTTTTACTCCATTCAAAAATCTTTGCTTGAAAAAAAATCCGGCCGTGAGTGGACTGCGTGCGTTCTTCAAAGGGCCGCCGCACCTCCCGTAGGTTTGGACTGCGGAAATCAAAATAATTACATGGAGAGCCACCGCACCTCCCGATGCATCCGGGCTGCGGAAAGTTTGAAAATTACAGTAGTGGCCGTCGTGACCTCCCAGAGGAGAGACCTGTGGAAAGTTGGAGATCTATGCACCTTCAAAAAATTTGATTGTGGAAACACAAATATCACATAAGATAATCAATAATATGCAGACAAGAAACACATCAATTTACGTGGTTTATCTAAACGTTGGGTTACTTCCACCAAGCATAGATATCAGTTGTCTTATTATTCAGATCAAGGAGATTACAGCAGACTCACACTCATCTCACACACCTTTAATTACACCATTTCCTCAATTCCCCTTTATACCTCTATGGGCTTACATCAATAATGAACATAATTAGATTAGTTACACAACTAATTCTAAATTTGTGCATTCATACCAAATTGACAAATTTAATTGAACAAACTACCACAAAAAATATCCACTAAATCTTCTCCTATCTACTAAATATGAAAAAATTCATTAACATATTCAACACACTCAATGGTTGCAATAAATAAATATAAGCGAAATTCAGAGGATATGATAGAGATTGGCCATCAGTTATGGATTGTCGATGTTTCAGAATATGATTTTCATTGCTACGAGGGAAGCGAGGTGTTCTAACCTGTGTGTGTAGAGATGTATGTGTGAATAAAATAAAAGCACAACCAGATAGAATATAGTTCATATACCGGTCCTGGATAAGAAATAGAAAAATCGTAATAGTGAGAAATATTTTTGCCTACAACGATGCATTATTCTCCCTTCCATCATACATAGTTTTGGTCGACCCTCTGGTGGGTACAACGATGAATTATTCTCTTTTCAATCATACGTAGTTCTGGTAGACGTTCTGGCGGGTAGCTGCTTTGGTGCTTTAAGTCTTTTTCTTCTATTATTAGTTACGCTAAAAGGCGTACACCTATTGACAATGGGCAGATTTAATAGAGGTTTAGTGCTTAATAAGTTTTTTATGGACAGGATTAAATATGGCTGGAATATTCTTAGTAGTCACACAAAATAAATGGCTGTGATTTCAATCATTAACTTCCTAGCTATTATAAAGACATCAGTTTATGTGTTTACTTTTTTACATTTACCTAATCATATTTAAAAATTACTTTGATAGCTAACTGATTGTCACGTAAGTGATTAACATAAATTAAAATATTAACACCAGATAAATGAAGCCCAACAGTTTATTTGTTAATAGATAATAAAATTTAATATATTCTTTTAAAGATTCATTTCATCTTCTCATCATTTCGACGTTCACCAACAGCTATTTTGCTGCTGTGTTAGTATACACCACTTAACTTTAAGTTGACTCATGGGATTTGTTCCACACATATCATAAAATCAATCCTAAATGTGCTCGGGCATCTTTCTTTAAATTTAGTTGGTTCTTCACTTGTTAATGCCCGCCTAATCTTGGTTTCATGCTTTGATAGTTCAATGGAGATGAAACATTTTTGATGACCTCTTAAATTGATATGTTTTTCATTAAACTTGCTGGTCAAAATATGTTTTGAGTTAAGTGAAACATTTCTGTCTTAGATCTGACATAAAAACTCACTAGTGGATATATTTTGAATCTATTTAGTGATGTTTATTGGTGTTTCAAAGTTTCTAAGCATTTTATGATAAGCCTGGTTGAGATGGTTAAATGATAACAATCACATTCCATAAATGTTTTCCCACAACATGATAAGCATTTAAATATCCTTGTGGTGGCTAGTTACATCATTGAAATCTAAGCACTGTACCTAGCATAGTTTGCTTCGATGCACTTGCTCATAGTGTAAAAGTCTTATATATTTGTTTTGTTGTCCTTCTCCTTAAGTGTTCAAGTCTGGTGTCATTTTATGGTATCGTTGAGTTCCAATCGGTGAAGTTTACAAATTTGATCTAAACTGGTGTTTGGGGATATAAGGCTTGAATATAATACAACTACTCAATGGTGTTTGGGAATATTAGACAAGTGTTTGGGAATATCAGACAAGTATAAATTTGTTGGATTTCCTTCACTTCCTGTGATAATTTCTAAAAAAATCTGATAAATGATATTTGTTTCAAATCTATCCAGTTTAAAATGGTAAAGGATTTGCATTTATCCACTTGGATGGCATCTTTCAAAGCCTTGCCAATGGAATTTGATCTACTTGTCAAGCATTTCATAAGTTGATTGCACTATGATCAAATCTAAAGCATTTACTTTCACATTGAGCATATGTTTTTCATGATTGATGGGTGAGCATAAGCAGAGTTGAATTCACTCTTTTGCCAAATTTATTCAAAGTCTATTCCAAGCATGATACAAGAACATTTTCATTTACACATTGATTTAAATACAGACTTAAATCTATGTGGTTGTCATAAACAACGAGCACCTTTAATTTGTTAACAATTCTAAGAGTAAGTTGAATAATAATCTTTAGATTTTTATAGTATGAAGTGTGGGGGCAAGGCTACTGAAGTGATAGTGTTTCTAAGATTTTTCATTAAAATTATTGCTTTTCCTTTTAAGTAAGAGTTTTTCCTTTTAAGTAAGAGTTTGAACATTAACATTTCATACTACTAAAATCACCATATTTTGAAATGTATTAATGATGTTTTTTTTTTTTTTTGAATTTTAATTATATTTTTCTTATTTAAGATGGTGTCTTGCTGAAACAATCTATATGAGTTGAAATTCGTTTTATGAAATGTTATATTAAATATATTGTCTTCCATTATTATATGAGAAGTATTTAATTTAATTTTATATTCTTTTATTTACATTTTTATATAGTTTTATTATAGAAAGTAGTTGGTGAATTAAATTTTATAATTATATAAATTAATTATAAATATTATCATAACTGAATATAATATAATTCAAATTCATTATAAGAATACATAATAAATAATATTTAATTATAATTAATTAAATTTATTTTTTCCATATCAATATGTTATTTTGATATAATTAATTAAATTCATTTTTTATATTATTTTATTATAATTAATTAAATTCATTTTTTATATTATTTTATTATAATTAATTAAATTCATTTTTTACCTATGTTTTTGTTTTGGTATATTATAATATACCTTTCTCATTGAGGGATTATTTTAGATTCTCAATTGAGGGTTTATACAAAGTTAGCTAAACTTTTATGATTTCCAATTGAGGTTTATTTGAAGAAATGCTATAAAAATGTTAACATGGACATTATTGCCTTATCATAGTAATATATATTTTCTTCTTATTTTATATTTTAAAATTTAATATAGTTGATTGGAATGTTTAAGTCATTTTTCCACTGGCCACTTTTATCCTATCTAAGATATGCAATGTAGCACCCAAAACTATCTCAACCAATTATAGTATTTTTGTTGATTGAACTTTCACATTTAATAATTTAATACATTACATTGTAAAATAACTTTTAAAATTATTAAATCCACATGGACTACTTGAAAACCTAAGTAAGAAAAAATGTAAATATTGAAACATAGATCACCTTGTAAAGGTTGTCCTAAATTCTAGAGGTTTTTATAACCTCCATATCTAGGTGAAGGGTAGCATCTCTAAGACCTAGAAGTCTCAAAGAATAAAGATGTTGAGAACACCTTTTAAGGGCACTTTATAAATTTGGCATTTGAAGCAAAACTTGGTATTTAATTTCCAATAACTAATTTATTCGCTATATCACATTTGAGGACCATTTTGAGTGTAATTCTTATAAAGCAAGATGATAACACCTCTATTTACCTACTTTTCTGATAACAGACCTGCAAATCCACTTTGAATATACTTGATGTAGACCCCCTATCCCTCTTAAGGGCCGTGCGACCTCCCAGTCAGGATCTTCTGGTTCTGGAGCCGAAATGGCTCTTCTAGTTCCAAACTAGAACCCTTCGGACGAACACACAAGTCCCCCCCACGAATGCTCAGTTGAATTTTCCAAGCGCCAAGCGTGAGCTACCATAGTGCACGACCAAGAGCCATGACTACACCCTTATCCTTCCTACCTTTCGTGAATCATGATTCGAGATTAGGGAGACAAGGACCTCCGTCCTCCTAACTTGCGATACCCGAGATCACAATGTGGGCCAACTGTTCATATCTGCCTATGATCAACAGTTCAGGTCGAATCACAATCTCGCCACTTGGGGGTTTGAAGCGCAAAGAACTCCGCCTCCCAGCTCGTGATACCCGAGTTTGCGAAATGGATCGACCTTGCTATCTCGCGATCTCGCGACTCGAGGTTTTGATGCGCAAAGAACTCTGCCTCCCAGCTCGCGATACCCGAGTTCGCAAAATGGACCGACCTCGCTATTTCACTATTTCGCGATTCGGGGTTTTGGGAGACAAGAACTCTGTCCTTCCAGCTTGTGATACCTGAGATCGCGATGTGGACCAACGGTCCAGATCTGCCTGTGATCAACGATTTAGGTCGAATCACGATCTCACGACTCGAGGGTTTGAAGCATGAAGAACTCCACCTCCCAGCTCCCGATACCCGAGTTCCCGAAATGGACCGACGGTCCAGATCTATCTGAGATCGATGGTCACTACTCCTCCTGAGCTTTGGATGTCAAGAAGCCCTTGCCGCCAACCTCCTTGCAGCTCCACCTTATCCAATGACTTGTGGGGTTTCTACGTTTCTCCTCGAGGACTCTCCACCGTCCATTCAAATCTTCGTGATCTCCCCTTCCTGGATCTACACAGTGTTAAATCCTGCGCTCCTACCTCAAATCGGATGGTCTGCGGGATTCTCCACCACGATCCAACGCTTGACGACATTCTTCCTCCTGAGATTTTACTCGCTTCAGACTTAGAAGATTTTCTAAGTCTTCGAAGACTCGGTCTTCGCTTCCTCCAGGGAATGAGTTCCTAGATCTTGATAACACTTTCCGAAGTGTTGTTCCTCCTGAGATTTGTTTGGTTCAGACTTCAATTTCCCACGCACTCCTTGCGTCTGAGGGATTTTGATAACTCAGATCCATGGTATTTCTCGCTGAGAAATTCCTCCTGATTTCCTTACGTTCCTCTTTGTCTCGATGCACACCTTGCAGAGATTCCAATAAAGAGAAACAATTGAAACTAGAAAAACTCACAGTTCCATCCACTTGTTCATGAAAACAGAAATGACAGGAAAACACACACAATCCACACACCATACATTTGGATCAATTTTCCTTCTGTTATATTCACAAGTGCCCAATGGCTACATAGTACATTCAAAATTACAGTAACTCAAAAAAAACTGAGATCTCCTTCTAACTCGCAGTTCTCTCTTACAACTAATTTCTCTTTGTATTGCAGCTAACCCCAACTGGGCGTACAAACTTCTACTTAACTCAAAAAGATTCCTAGGGTTTCCCTTGGCTACTTTCCTACTCTAAAATTCATCCTACGCTATCTTAGTGCAGTCGCATTCCAGAGCCGTAATGGAAAACTCCTGCTTTATTTACGATTTCAAAACTTGTCTCAAAGGGTAAAATTCGACACTAGTTCAAGCGTGCCTCCAAAGGTGAATTTTGGCACTAAGTGAAGGCGGATTTTGAAATCGGCTTCAACTGTCAATGTTGAATTTCTGGAAGAACTCTCACATGTTGAGTGGTCCTACCTCTGCGCACTTGCCAACGATGCAACTGTCAATGTTGAATTTCTGGAAGAACTCTCATGTGTTGAGTGGTCCTACCTCTGCGCACTTGCCAATGATGCTCCTGCATCATGCTCCCCTTGACAAAATTTCATGGACTCCTGTCCATGAGCTCCTCTACTGACTTTCCCTGCTTCTGGATAACAACTTCATTTTCCCAACTGACATATTCTATTGGGCATCCCTTCCATTTGACCAGATACTCAAAATAAGTCTTCCTCCTGGTCTTCTTGCCAATCCTCTAATCCAGAATCTTCTCCATCTGTAGCTTCTCTGTCACAGGCATCTGCTTCTCCCACTGAATCTTTCCTTGATATTCTGATCCTTCTGTGTTGTCTTTCCTGTAAGGGTACAGGTATGAGACATTGAATATGGGCGAAATGCCCACCCCATCTGGTAGCTCAATCTCATAGGCGTTTGCATCAAACTTCCTCAAGATCTTACAGGGTCCTATCTTTTTCATCCTCAACTTGTTGTATGTTCCCCTAGGGAACCTTTCCTTCCTTAGATGTGCTAAAACCTGATCTCCCACTTCAAATTGAAGTTCCTTGCGATGTTGATCAACTCTGTGCTTGTATTTCTGGTTAGAACTTTGTAATTGTTCTTTGATCTGACTATGGAGTTTCTGCATTTCAACAGCAAAATCCTCTACTCCAACGCTTCTGATCTCTCCCTGTTCCAAGTCTCTCAACTCAGACACTCCCCTGGGTTGCATTCCATAGAGTGTTTGGAATGGGCTCCTTCCAGTTCTTCTGTTTGGTGAGTCATTGTATGCAAATTCTGCTTGTGGAAAAATATGATCCCACTGGTTATGATGTTCAGTAACTAGACTCCTTAATAAATTCCCCAAACTTCTATTTACCACTTCAGTCTGCCCATATGTTTGAGGGTGATAAGCTGAGATGAAGGAAAAATTCATCCCCATCTTCTTCCACAACGTCCTCTAAAAGTTACCAACAAATTTTGTGTCTCTATTTGAGACAATGCTCCTGGGTAGACCGTGAAGTCTCACAACTTCTCTGAAAAATAGATTTGCAACATGGGTTGCATCACTGGTCTTTTAGCATGGGATGAAATGTGCCATCTTTGAGAACCTATCCACCACCACAAATATGTAATTGAGTCCCCTTTGTGTTCTTGGTAATCCCAACATGAAATCCATGCTTATTACGTCCCAAGGCCTCTCTGGTATTGGCAATGGTTGATACAATCCAGTGTTCTGTCTTTTCCCCTTTGCATGTTGGCAGATCCTACATTTTTTCACAAATTTTATCACCTCTATTCTCATACCTGGCCAATAGTATGAATTGCTCAATTGTGCAAACGTTTTATCATGGCCGAAATGCCCAACCAATCCTCCATTATGTTTCTCCTTCAGAAGATTATCCCTCATTGAGCATCTTGGTATGCACAATTGATTTCCTCTGAACAACAATCCTTCCTGAACCATATAATTTGTCCATTGACTTCTATCTCTCAGTATAGGGCTTGTACATGCTTCGTAGGCCTCCTTGAAATACGTATCAACACAATACATATCCTTAAGGTGTTCAAACCCCAAGGTCTCCACCTGGAATTCTTGCAGAATTAAACATCTCCTGCTTAATGCATCAACAACTTTGTTAGCATTCCCAACAATATGTTTTATGACAAAAGTAAAATTTTGCATAAATTCA
The DNA here is from genome assembly GCA_009831015.1 of Picea engelmannii. NCBI lineage: Eukaryota > Viridiplantae > Streptophyta > Pinopsida > Pinales > Pinaceae > Picea > Picea engelmannii. The sequence goes on along the minus strand of ML805061.1, from coordinate 49,957 downwards.
ACCCATTTTGCATGCCTCTGATTCAGTTTTTCTTGTCGGGTTATGAATTATAAAGCTTGGTTATCGTTATACAAGACAAACTCTTGCAGGACAAGATAATGCCTCCATTTCTTCAATGCTTGAATTATGGCATAGAACTCCTTGTCATATGTGGAGTATTTCTTCTTAGTCTCATTCAAATTCTCACTGAAATAGGCAACATGTCGATTGTCCTGACTCAGAACTGCTCCTATTGCAACTCCACTTGCATCACATCTTACCTGAAATGTCTTCCCAAAATTCGGCAAGACTAGAATCGATTGTTCTGTTATCTTCTCCTTCAGTATATTGAAGCTCCTTTCGGCTTCCTCTGTCCATTTAAAAGACTTGTGTCGCTTCTTTACTGTATCCATCCTGGGTGCACAAATCCCACTAAAGTCTCTAATGAACTTTCTATAAAAACTTTCTAAACAATGAAAGCTCCTTACCTCGAACACGCTCCTTGGTGACGACCACTCCCTGATCACTTTCACCTTCTCTGGATCCATCTTCAGTTCATTCGAAGAGATCACAAAACCTAAATAAATGAGTTCTATCTGCATAAAAGAGGACTTCTTCAAGTTGATCAACAATTTCTCCTGTTGTAGCCTCCTCATTACTAGCGTTAGGTGCCTCAAATGCTCCTCTTTAGTCCTGTTAAAGATCAGTATATCGTCCAGATATACAAACATGAAATTGCCAATGAAATATTTTAGAATTTCGTTCATCAGCCTCATAAAAGTACTCGGGGAATTCATTAAGCCAAATGGCATAACCAACCACTCATACAGACCTTCATTTGTCTTAAAGGCTGTTTTCCATTCATCACCTTCTCTCATCCTGATCTGGTGATATCCACTTTTCAGATCTATCTTGGAAAAGAAATTTGCTCCACTTAAGCAATCCATTAAGTCATCCATTCTCGGTAAATGAAATCTGTACCTAATGGTGATCTTGTTGATGGCTCTCAAGTCTATGCACATTCTCCATCCTCCATCTTTCTTTGGGCTTAACACAGTTGGTACTGCGCATGGGCTCAAGATTTCTATGACTAAACCCTTATCCAACAACTCTTGGACTTGGTTCCTCACCTCCTCATTCTCTCGAGGTGTTAATTTGTACGTTGCTTTGTTTGGCAGGCTTTCTCCTGGTATCAAGTCGATATGATGACTGATACTCCTGATGGGAAGCAATGAGTTCAATAGCTCATCCACCACTATATCAACAAAATTATCCAGCATCTCCTGAACTTCTTCAGTTAAATCATCTATTGATCTACTCGTAAGGATGACTCTGGGCTTCCTCACCACAACGAACTACATCTCCTGTTTTTCCTTGACCTCTTTCAGGAGTTCCTTCCCACTCATGAGAAGTATGCTTGTCCTGGCTTCCTCCTTCGCTCTCTTCTCCTCCATTGGCAACAACATATGCGTCCTACCATTCTTCTCCAATGTATATGTATTCTTCCTTCCATCGTGAATGGCATTTCTTTCAAACTGCCATGATCTTTCCAACAAAATGTGGCATACGTCCATGGGAATTACATCACATAGGATTTCATCTTTATATCCTCCTATTTTAATTTCAACGAGACATTGTTTAGCGATCGTTACCTGGTGTCCTTTTTGCAGCCATGAGACTTTGTATGGCCTTGGATGTGCAGTTGTCTTCAACTCCAATTTCTCCACCATCTCTGTGGATACTAGATTGTCAGTACTCCCACTGTCAATGATCACCTTGCATACTTTATCCTTAGTCTTGCAAGTTGTCCCGAAGAGATTGTTTCTCTGCACTGGCTTTTCAATTTCTACCTCTGGTTTTAAGATAAATTTTCTCAACATCAGAGATGCTCCATCCTTTGCTCCTTCTGCTTCAACATCTCTTCGCCTTGCTTCTGAAATGTGAACTTCTCCTCCTTCCTTATTCTTCTCGGGAGATTCCCAAGACATGTGCCCTATCTTTCCACAGTTATAGCACCTTACTCCTCCTCTACCTCTTCCTCTAGAAGAGTTTCTTCCACCATTTTGTCTTCCTCATGAACTTCCTCCTCGTTCTAAGTGATTTTGTGGTTTCTTAGCCTCGTCCTTAGATCGATGTGCTCTGTCATAGTTAAATCCCTTGCTTTTGCTTGGGACCAAGCCTTTACCTCTGCCTCGTTGGTTCTGTTTTCTGTCCAGCTTCTCCTCTGCCTTCAGCGCAAACTGATAAGAATCTTCTACAATCCTCACAAACATCATGCTAAGCTCGTCCTAGATTTCATATCTCAAGCCATTTATATATCTGATGACTCTTTCTTCGTCTCTCTCCCTTTGTCCAGTTCTGATGTTCAGCCGGTAGAACTCCTCGGTGTACTCCTTGACTGTCATCCCTTTCTATAGCTTCCTGAACAGATTGATCTGGTAGTCTTTGGGTATGAACTTAGCCTTTAGTTTGGCTACCATCCTATCCCAACTCTTTATCCTCTGTTTTCCTTTACTTCTCCTCTCAGCCTGCAGTTCGTCTCACCATAGTGCTGCATGCCCTTTTATCCTGGTGACTGCCTACTTCACCTTCTTCTCCTCATCGACATCTTCATAGTTGAAGTGTTTGTCCATGGACCTTATCCAGTCCAAAAATTCTTCAGCATCTAGGTTTCCCTCATACATGGGGACCTCTATCTTAGCTCTGCCTCCCAATCTAGAAACTACTCTCAACAAACGTTCTTCTGCAACATCCTCTCCTGCAGCTTCTTCAAACTCCACCTCTTCACTTTCTGCATCACTGACATCCCCAACATCAGATGCTCTTCTCTGTGTTGCTTCCATTGTTTCCAATCGGGCGTGAAGCTCTCGCATCTCCCTCTCTACAACACGGTTGGCTAAAGGCGACTCTCATCTTCTTGGCGACATTATGTCGACTATCTGTCACACACAGAGTACAACTCCGAGTTCTCTGTCTCCTTCTTTTCCTCCTTCTCCTGAAGTCTACAGATGAAAAACTTAGGGCTCTGATACCACCTGATGCAGACCCCCTATCCCTCTTAAGGGCTGCGCGACCTCTCGATTAGGATCTTCTGGTTCCGAAACCGAAATGGCTCTTTTGGTTCTAAACTGGAACCCTTTGGATGAACACACAGGTCCCCCCCACAAATGCTCAGTTGAATTTTCCAAGCGCCAAGCGTGAACTCCCACAGTGCATGACCAAAGAGCCGTTACCACACCCTTATCCTTCCTGCATTTCATGAATTGCGATTTGGGATTAGGGAGACAAGGACCTCCATCCTCCTAACTTGCGATACCCAAGATTGCGATGTGGGCCAATGGTTCAGATCTGCCTATGATTGACGGTTCAGGTCGAATCACGATCTCACGACTTGGGGGTTTGAAGCACAAAGAATTTTGCCTACCAGCTCGCGATACCTGAGTTCGCAAAATGGACCGACCTCACTATCTCACGAACTCGCGACTCAGGGTTTTGAAGCACAAAGAACTCCGCCTCCCAGCTCGTGATACCCGAGTTCATGAAATGGACCGACCTCGCTATTTTGCTATTTTGTGATTCAGGGTTTTGGGAGACAAGACCTATATCCTTCTAGCTTGCGATACCCGAGATCACGATGTGGACCAATGGTCCAGATATGCCTATGATCGACGGTTCAGGTCGAATCATGATCTCACGACTCGGGGGTTTGAAGCACGAAGAAATCCACCTCCCAGCTTGCGATACCCGAGTTCGCGAAATGGATCGACGATCCAGATCTATCTGAGATCGATGATCACTAATCCTCCTGAGCTTTGGACATCAAGAAGCCCTCGCCGCTAACCTCCTTGTAGTTCCACCTTATCCAACGACTTGTGGGGTTTCAACGTTTCTCCTCGAGGACTCTCCACCGTCCGTTCAGATCTTCGCGATCTCCCCTTCCTGGATCTACGTAGTGTTAAAGCCTGCACTCCTACCTCAAATCGGATGGTTCACGGGATTCTCCACCGCGATCCAACGCTCGACGACATTCTTCCTCCTAAGATTTTACTCGGTTCAGAATTAGAATATTTTCTAAGTCTTTGAAGACTCGATCTTTGCTTCCTCCAGGGAATGAGTTCCTAGATCTTGATAACACTTTCCGAAGTGTTGTTCCTCCTGAGCTTTGTCTAGTTCAGACTTCGATTTCCCGTGCACTCCTTCCGTCTGAGGGATTTTGATAAATTATATCCACGATATTTCTCGCTGAGAAATTCCTCCTGATTTCCTTACGTTCCTCTCTGGCTCGATGCACACCTTGCAGAGCTTCCAATAAAGAGAAACAATTGAAATTAGAAAAACTCACAGTTCCATCCACTTGTTCATGAAAATAGAAATGACAGGAAAACACACACAATCCACACACCATACATTTGGATCAATTTTCCTTCTGTTATATTCACAAGTGCCCAATGGCTACATAGACATTCAAAATTACAGTAACTAAAAAAAAACTGAGATCTCTTGCTAACTCGCAGTTCTCTCTTACAACTAATTTCTCTCTGTATTGCAGCTAACCCTAACTGGGCGTACAAACTTCTACTTAACTCAAAAAGATTCCTAGGGTTTCCCCTGGCTACTTGCCTACTCTAAAATTCATCCTACGCTATCTTAGTGCAGTCGCATTCCAGAGCCGTAATGGAAAACTCCTGCTCTGTTTATGATTTCAAAACTTGCCTCAAAGGGTAAAATTCAGAACTGGTTCAAGCGTGCCTCTAAAGGTGAATTCTGGCGCTGAGTGAAGGCGGATTTCAAAATCGGCTGCAACTGTCAACGTTGAATTTCTGGAAGAACTCTCACGTGTTGAGTGGTCCTGCCTCTGCGTGCTTGCCAACGATGCTCCTGCATCAATATTCACGAATAAAATCTACAGGTTTACAAAACACATGTCCACACGATCCAAAAATGATGGCACTCGGTCGAGTTTTAACTTTGGTAGGGTTTACAAAACACATGTCCACATGTCCACGTGCTCCAAAAATGATTGCCTCTTCATACATCCAAATGCAATCATTCTTTAACCTGCCATTCAACTTTGGCTCACCCTTACATCCACGATTAACTATTACATGGTATACACAAAACTCTCATTAACTCATTCACGTGTTATTCATCCAATCACATTACACAATACTAGAGAGAGGTGTTCATACATAATGTTTGAGGCATAAACATGCTAACTTCATTAAATCAATCTCAACCTCCTTGACCTGATTACACAATTTTGGGTGCTTCTCTGGCCTTGGCCACTCCCTCCATATTTCCTGCATGATTACCTAAATAAAATTGAAGATAATATTCCATATTATCAAACAAAATCCTAAAATCTATAACTAATTACAAAAAATAGAATTGTTGTCCACTTTGCGGTTTCATGCCTCAAAGGCTTGTGCAATAAATGGAGAAGATCTAACTATCTCCATATTAGACTAACATATTTACTCAAATTGGAACACTTTAACTAAACCAACCTTATCTACATAGTTTCATTGACATGAGGATCATGTCCTATTACAAGACTTAGGCCTTCTAGAGGCTCGCTTTACAAGATGGTTTGACTAGAGAGAGATTCTCTTGCACCAGACTCCTAGGGTACAAAATGTTTCATGGCCTCTTGGCCATGGTATTGTATTTACTACAGTCCACCTGGATCCCATATCTTATGCTATTGTTGTCCACTTATTTGATTGCATTGTTGCTTTGTTGTTGTCCTTGGTCTTACAAAATCTCATACTTTGCTTTCTTGTTGTTCAATCTCCTTTCTTTCATCAGTACTTTCAGTAAGCTATGCTTTGCTGATTATTTTCTTCTTCATCCTTTTACTTTCCCACTTAGGAATCTTCATCAAATGCTTCTAGAATACCATACTTCTCTCAGCACCTACACATGAAAGAAATACATCCCATAAAATAACTCTTTTCCCATCATGTAGGGGCTCCTTCTCAACCATAAGCATGACTACCAACGCAACTTGTTGTCCTCTCTTATTTTCTGCCACATATGTGTGGTCTATTGCTTGATTCATTCATATTTATTTTGGAACCATTTGTTTCTCTTCCATGTCTTCACAATATAATGCTACAATCTATGTATAGGATTCACAAATCTTGGGATTTGCTAACCATTATTCCAAAAATTTTAACTCTTCCTCAAAATTTGTTGGCATTGTATCTGAGTGTTGTCTCTTGTCTTTAGTACTTGCATCATCTTTCTTTGTCACAAGGCTCCTGCCTTTCATTCCATCTACTAGAATCTCCTTGCCTTGACCTATTTGAGACAATTTTGCATTGTCCTCTTCCTTTATGACAACTTTTAATATCTGTCCATCTTCATGACCTGCATAACCTACACACACACACAAATTCTTAGTTTCAAAAATACGAGACTCTTGAGTATTTGTTGATGCTTCTGGAATCATCTTCTTTTGCTAGACTGAATTCTCCAAGCACCTCACGAGGTCTTCATTCTGAACCTCATGTTCTCCATCTTCATCATCTTCTCTAAGAATTTGTCCTTTTTCTGGTTCACAAAAGTGAACTTCTTTTTCCTCTTCGAAGGACTGTTTCTTGTACTCATCTTCCTTGAGTTTCTCCTCTATCTTCAACCATACTTTCAGCCTATGTCTCAATTTCTTTGCAAATAATTACATAATAGGTCACTTGAACTTTTTCTTCAAAACCCGTCCACATCTTTGTTTTTCTTCACTTCTTTCTTGTAGTAGCTTCATCATAACACTGAGCTATTCCTTTATCTCAACTATATCTTTGTCAAATTTCTCATCACTCATATTTATGTGGCTTCTTTCCTCTAAACCCTTCATCTGACTGTCTCGAGTCATATCCATCTCTCTAAGCTTCAAAATTCTCAACAATGAACTACAAATAGCCTCTGTAGTAACATGTCTTTTTCACCCTGCTACAAAATAACTCACCAAGGTTTCTCTTCTAAACCTAGTCTGTTGGTTTCACTGGTTCTCTCTACTAGAACCCTCTGAGCTTCCTTTTCTCCTCAATTACTATAGTTGCATGCTTCTGCACTTCACTTACAATCTACTAAGAGTTTCACATGCTTTTCTCCATCTTCACTAGCTGTAAGGGTTTCTACCATCAATCTCTTCTTTGCTACTACCTACAAACACATATGCTCTATCCAGGATTTAATTAAAATACCAAATGCATTTTTAATTGAAATCTCTCATCAGATCTAGCCTCCGTGTTCTTATTTCCATATCTATTTCTATTTCAATATTTATTGCTATTTCCAAATCTTAAAACTTCTTTTCAGTCCACGTAGGACTCTTGCTGCTACTTTCCAAAAACACATATTTTTCTGTACTAGAGTTATTGAAAAATATGAGATTCAATACCTGTAATATCTTCTCCAAGATTTTGTCCTTCAAACATTTCTATCCAACTTTTCTCCTTGGCTAGAATGGCCTCTAATATTCAATACCCCTTACTGCTTCAAAGTTCCTCTGTTGAAATTTTTCCCTTTACTCTAACAAGAAGGAGTCTTCATGCTGTGGTACCACTTGATAGAAGACCGATAAGTCCACTTTGAATATACTCAGGAATAAAATCTTCAGGTTTACAAAACCCATGTCCAGGTGCTCTAGAAATGATGGCACCCGATCCAGCTTTAAATCCCTCTTCCCTTTCCTAATCTCTTCACTTAACTGAATTTAATTATCAGCCATTAAACACTACTTTTAACCAGCTACCAGAACCACCATACCACTGCTTAACCGGGCCACCGGGTAAAAACTTGTCTCTTCCAACCGACCACTTGAACCACCAGAACCACCGGACCATTGGAAAACTGGCCCCTGGAAAATTAACACTGTGCCTTTAAGGATTTTACTTCGGTCCGATTTAACCAGGCACTGGGCATCGATAATACTCATTCAAATTCCTTCTGTTCGGGTATGAATCCATTCCGGTTGAAGTTTTGTCAAGCGATCGTTTTCAGTGATTGATCTCTTACGATGATCAATGATCTGATCTTCTTCTTCTTAAATCATTGTCTCTTGATGAATGTTCTCCTCCAGATTGATTGTCAACTAATATTCAACACATTCAACTTTCTTCCGATCTTACAAAATGAGACACATTCAACTCGTCTATTCCCTTATGAAGTTCATAGGAACTTCGTCTCTCTTGATCTCATTCTTCAAGTAGAGATAAACTCATCTAACTACCTATTTACTCTACACAAAGGCTTAATATTCATGCATTCCTGAATTCAATGAGGGGCCATACAGTCACATCGTCCACTCTTTATACATACATATGTGATCATTCTTTAAGCTGCCATTCAAATTTGGCTCACCATTGCGTCCACAGATAACTATTACAGGGTATACACAGAACCCACATTAACTCATTCATAGTTTATTCATCCAATCACATTACACAATACTACAAAGAGGCATTCCTACACAATGTTTGAGGCATGAACATGCTAACTTCATTTAATTGATCTCGATCTGCTCGGTCTCATTACACAATTTTGGGAACTTCTCTAGCCCCAGACACTCCCTTCATATTACCCATAGGCTTACACAAATACATTGGAAGATAAGCTTCCATATTATAAAAAAAAATCCTAAAATCTATAACTAATTACAAAAAATATAACCTTTGTCCACTTTGAGGTTTCATGCCTCGAAGGCTTGTACAATAATGGATAAGATCTAAATATCTCCATATTTGACTAACATATTTACTCAAATTGGAGCACTTTAACTAAACCAACCTTATCTACATAGTTACATTCATATGAGGATCATTTCCTCTTACAAGACTTAGGCCTTCTTGAGGCTTGATTTACAAGATGGTTTGACTAGGGATAGATGCTCCTGCATCAATTTCCTGACTTCAAGAACACTTCTAAATGTGTTAACAATGTATTTGTAGTAGCATAGGGCACATATCCACTATTTAAGTTTTATCTTAGTGTGTATTAAGGAAAAACTCTAGGAATAGATTCTTATTAGATGCCATTTTTTCATGTAATCTTGTTATGATCCTTAACCCTGCAAAAAGAAGAACACAATTCCTCCACTTTCTTATCCAAGAAATATATTTGATACCACTTGGTATGTACCTTATATTTGAAAATTCTATCACACTCAAGCTATTCAAGAAAAAGATAAAAAATCCCATTTACTTGATTATATTGAAATATGAAATTTTAACCCTAAAACTCAAATCACAAACAAGATATTAAGAAATGATCACACTTTAATAATATCAAAACCCTTAAGATAGGGAAAGACCTTACAATTATCTTTTCATGGAAGGAATCCACTCATATTTCCTTTCCTCTTAAGATAAGGTGACCTCTCAATGGCTAAGATCCAATACTAAATACTCCAACACATTTCCATGAAGAGGCCACAAACAAGTTGTTTAAAATTTCTCACACTAATAATATTAAATGCTTAAGGTAGCAAAACACCTTACAATGATCCTTTTATGGAAGCAATCCACTCCTATTCACTTGCCTCTTAATGTAAGGCGACCTTTGAATGGCTAAGCTCCAATACTAAATCTCCAATACATCTCCATGAGGAGGACTCCATCCTTACTTATAACTAAGTACAAAACCCTAATCATAACCACCTCCTAACTACCTAGTGGGCCTTATTTAATGTGGCCACATTATATTTATCCCATGCTAACTAACTAGTGGGATTTTTTCTTCCCCGATTTTTTTTTGTAACTTTCATTGATTCAATGAAAAATTATATTATGTAGGCGCTTTTCTGAAAATGAAAGGAACTTCTAATGCCCAAGCATTAGAAAATCAACATACTGTTCAAAACACCAACTGTATAATAGAACACCCAACCAAAACTCTTCCAAATGGAGCAAATTAGCCTGCAAATCTAGATATTTTTTAGATAGTCCATTAGTTTCATCATTGAATTCTATGTATATATGTTTGAAGGAAATATCTTGGAAGGAAGTGGAAACCATTTCAGTTGGTGGCCCAAATAGCTAAGAGAATAATTTACCAGATTAGTATCTTTCTGCATTTGTCCCACAACCAACTTGGAGTCCCCCATTACCTGCAATTTTTCCACTCCACGCTCATTGACTAATTTCAATAAACCAAAAGAAGCATTAAATTCACCGAATTTATTTGATCCCCCCCCCAAACATGCTTTACCAATAAAGTAATGCAATTATGACAAGAACACGAGAACACCAATGCCAATTCTATGATTCTCTCCTTGGGAGGCCCCATCAAAAAAACCCAAGGGACCATTTTGTCAAACACCAAAGGAATGAGAAACCGAGTTCTAGGAGAGGAGACAACACCTGTAAAATGCCCAAACACTTCCAAGGCTTGCTGGGCCACTTGAAAATATTGTAAACATTTTCCTTCAAATAAACTTTGATTTCTGGCCAGCCACACCCCCCATATGACTATAGGAGGGAGTGCACGATATTGCTTCAACTAAGTCGACTGAAAGAGATCCAAGAGGCACTCATTGACATTTGATTTCATCCACATATTCGGTAAACTTAATTTTTTGCTGAGATTCGATAATACCTACTGAGTAGAAGAGCATTCTAGAAATAAACGAAGATTTGATTCTTGAAAATATTTACACAAATAACACAAACCTGGGCCCTAAGTACCCCTTTTTTGCAATCTTTTCCAGGTTAGAATCCTATCTTTAAGCACCGGGAAAAGGAATAATAAGCTCTTGGATGGGAACCAAATCTTCCACAATTTTTTAAACCACCACTTTGAAATGTTCCCTTCCTTTGAAAAATGGATAGATATCCCATATTAGCTTAGTAAACACCTCCAACGACATTGAAAGCCCAAGAGAGTTTGTCCTCATCCATTGAGATGTGGGCATGCACTCTTTTAAGCTCGGAGACAAAAAATTTCCAAACAAAATTCCAATGTTCAGGGATCCCAATTTGAGCTAATGACAACCATCCTTGGCTCCAAATAGAAGATGAAGTTGGGTCACTGACTTGATGCAACATACATTTACCCTTTTCTCTGAGTAAAATGATCAATTCCTCTAGAAATAGGATGGAATTACTACAACCAATGATTGCATCAATGTCGATTTTGATGTGACCTTCCTTTCTAGGTAATTACTAATTATCAGAAAGGATTGCATACGTGATTTCCATTGAACTAAGGAAATTGGGGTTTCCTTTGACGGTTATTGAATCCATTCAACAATATTTCCTTCTGGGATATATTTGTCCAAATATATATTGCGCCACGAGCTCTCCCTTGTTATAAATAACCACAACAATTTGGTTGACAAGGCCTACCCAAACACCGATATATCCTTTAATCCCCATTCGCCAAGGGATTTGGGCTTGGAAATGACCCTCCAACTTACTAAATGGGAACCCATATATTCCACTTTTCCTTTCCATAAATAACTAACAAAAATATTTCGAATCTTGACCACAATATGTTTTGAAATGTTCACCATCAGGTGAGAATAGATAGGCAAAGCTTCAATGCTTCAATGACAGATTTAATGAGGACAAGTCTCCCCCCCTTGAAATTTGTCTATTGCACTAGTGTTGGAAATTGTGTTGACATTGATGTCAAAGGTAGAAATGACTGTGACAATCACGAATGTCATTAATGTCATCAATGTTATTAATGTCAAAGACAGAGGGGGATTATGAATGTCTCTACAAATTGATAAGATTTTGTCATTTACGTTAAAGAAGTAGACCAAGGAAGTTGAACTAGACAAAGTATTTTCCTGTGCATTGATGCATCTCTATGTGTGAAGATGACTATGTATTATCGAGTTTATGTAAGTGCTCTTTATCCTGAAGAAGAAGTGACTGTGCGAGAACAACCCAAGTAAATTCAAGCTGGACAACAATGAAAATAAATGGAAATGAGATACTAGATGAGATGACCCTGGAAATAGAGGATGAGATCTGAAATCCAAGGGTGGAGAGAAATCTCAGACATGTATGAGGAGGATGTGATGACCCCATTGAATATATAAGAAATGTTAACCTTAGCAAAACAAGTCTGGATTAACCAGATCGAAGAACTGGCGACAATGATATATCCCACATTCACAAGGAAATTCAACTTCAAAGGGTCTATATTTTATGTAATGTGAATGGAAAAGCCATGGAACCGCGATAAAGATGTTAACTTTTCGTGGATAATGGTGGACCCAAAATATGTTAAATCTTGACCGTTCATCTTTGGATATCAATGGTTAAGATCAAAATATTGGGGTTCGATACCCTGTGGGCGAGCTCAGATGCCACATCAACTCCATGTGTTTAGTAAGATGAGTGCCACATCAGAGGGAGTCCATTCCAGTACTACACCAGTGCCATAACAAGTTGCTTTTCATATTCCACACATAGTGCCACATTTCAGAAAACATATTGATTCCATGTCATCCAATGTACATGTAGAACAAGTCTAGATAGAAGCCACCTGATCTGCAACATCAACATAATGGATCAAAACAATTAGGTTAGAGTTTATGTATAAAAGAATTAAAAAGTTACCGTGGCCCACGGTGAGATTTCAAAAAAAATGACTAAGTATTGTGGAGTGATGGAGAATCATGAGAATGCGAAGAAATAATGAAATGAGCACGAACCCATAGACCCACGATAGGTTTTTGAAAAATTGACCTAGCATCAAGAATGGATCGGTCGGATGGAGATGTCCTACGTAGAGCGGTGAACTATGAGAAATTATACAAGTATGAGGAATCAATCGAACAGAGAGGTCGCATATATAGACAAGTGAATTAGGAAAATACTTTAGACCCGCGGTTAAATGCTTGAAACGTTTCTAATTATGGGTGAAAAATAAGTGTGGCATAATGCAAAGGTGTATTCTGAAGGCTGTGGAAGTTTGAATGCAAATGCCTTAAATCCACGGTGAAATGATTGAAAAGTTCCTAAGTATTGATGCAAAATAAGTGTTGTGGAACACGAATGTGTATTCTTGAGGCCACAAAAGTTTGAATGCAAATTCCTTAGACCTGCATTGAAATGCTTGAAAAGTTTCTAAGTATATTTGAAAATAAGTGTGGCAGAATGCGAAGGTGTATTCTAGAGGCCGTGGAAGTTTGAATGAAAATTCTTTAGACCCAAGGTGAATGATATCAAGGACTGAAGTTAACCAAATATCTAATCAGACGGTGGTTGTGAGTTGAAGGTTTAAACTATGTGAGAATTGGATCAACGATCGAGATCAATCTGAGGTCCAGATTATATGGCTGATGTGTGTCAAAATTGTGTTGTGTGTTTAGGTGTCCAGTGAGAATATCGATGATCATGATTTAATACAAAGAAAACTACACCAATAGTCAATATTATATCCAAAAGAATGATTAGATGATCGTCGAGCGTTGAAGCAAAGTTGCATGTTTTGATGGGTAGAGAATGGATCAATGAACATGCTTGATTCAAGGGACCACATCTAATGGTTGTTGAGCTTCAATGTTTATGCTCTGTCCAGTGAGAAGATAATGTGCGAAATAGGAGAAAATTGGGACCAATTTCAAAGGATTTATGAAGTCCAAATTTTAAGGAAGAGCCAAGCGATCTAGAGCTGACCACATGAGCAATATTTGTTTTTGGATATATAGACAAACCCTTGGGTGTATTCTTTGTATATAACGATGCTCAAATCCAATTCAATAGAAGTGGGAGAGTAGATCATGTGAAGAGAATCTCTAAGGCTACAAGGTCTGAGGATTCCATAGAATGAAAGGAAGACAATGTAATCGTCTAAGGGTGGTTGGGAGGTGGAAGGTCTAAGGAACTTTTGATATCAATAAATTTGTGAACTAAAGAAGTGTGTTGTGAAAATAGAGACAGAGCAACAATTTTATGCAAGTGAAGGCTTGAAGGAAAGATAATATTTCATATTTTTGACAACTGAGGAGATTGGTGTCTTTAGTAGGTTGGTGCCTACATATTGAAGAGTTTGTACTCAACTAAGGGGATTGGTGTCTCCTACAGGTTGGTTCCCATAAATACTGCATCTATAGTTTGGTGCCTATAGGTAGTGTCGAGTTGGTGCTCAACTAAGGGGATTGGTGTCTTTTGCAGGTTGGTGCCTGCAAATATTGTAACAGTAGGTTGGTGCTTACATGATTTTATAAAAGAATTGTTTTGTGGTTTTGTCCCATTTGGATTTCCACATTAAATCTTCGTGTACTGTGGATTGTATGGTTGTATGCATTTATCATTAATTTCTTATAGATGGTAAAGTAATAAATTGTTAAATATTGTAAGAAAATAAAAACAGTCCTATATTGATTCAGCCCCCATATCAGTGTAAGTAAGTGTGTCAACGATTGGTATTAGAGCGAGTTCCTTCAGAATAGTCTAACCATTGGAAGGTGAATCCCTGTAACACACATGGATAGACAAGAAGGTTTCTATACAAACATAGCACCATTATTTGATGGATCCAATTATGCATTATGGAGCATAAGAATGAAACATCATTTGATGACACTTGGGTTTGATGTTTGGAGTGCAGTTAGGAATGGTTACAAAACTCCAAAAACTCCACCTGTAGATACAACCAGAAAGAAGCTCAATGACAATAACTCCAAGGCCATTGGTGCCATTTTGAATGGTCTCGAAGATCCAATGTTTTTCAATGTCATGGATTGTCATTCAACAAAAGAGATGTGGGACAAGTTACAAAAAATATATGAATGGGATGACAAGGTAAAGAAGTAAAAATTACAAACCCATAGAGAAAAATTTGAAACCCTTAAGATGAATGAAGAAGAGAGTATTACAACCTATTTTCTTCGTGTGGATTGGATTCTCAACACTATCTAAGGATTGGGAGAATAGGTTAACAAAATTGTCATTGTGCAAAAGGTGTTTAGGTAACTTCCCTCAAGATTCAATCCCAATATATCTTCCATTGAAGAGATACGCGACCTAGAAAATCTCACAATGGATGATTTGCATGGAATCCTCACTGCATATGAAATGAGGATAGAACAAGATAATCCAACAAAACTATCAAGGAAGGAAACATCCTTCAAGTCATCAAAGAAGATAAAAACAAAAGAATACAAAATGAGTGACAACTCATATAGTGAATCGGGCGTGGAAGAAACTAACTTTGTCAGAAAGCTCAAGAGGGGGACATGAAAATACAAAGATAAGGTTCCCTTCAAAAATTTTAATTGTGGAGAAGTAGGACACTTTGCTACTAAATTTCCTTATGCAAAGAGTGTAAATAACAATGATTCTAGTTTCAAAAAGTATAAGAAGGGTAAGACAGAAAGGAAGAAAAATTTCTATAGACAAAATACAAATCTATATACCAATGAAGACAACAACTCATCTGATGATAGTGACAATGAAACAAAATAAATTTACTTTATGGGTTTATAAACACAGACTGATGTCCTAGAAAATGGAAATGACTCAATAGAAGAAGAAAATCTTGAGATTGATGCAAAAGAAGATATTGAAGGAGAGCTCATATGTGCTCTAAATGAAATAGAGAAATTGAGGAACAAGAAATTGCTACAAAAGGAGTAGTTGAAGAAGTATAGAAAATAATTGTTCGGTATAAAATAAAGTGTCAATGAAACTGAAAAGATCATCACCAACTTGAAAACTCAAGTAGAAGAGGAAAAGAGAATTGAAGAACTTTGAAGAGCCCACCTAAAAGAAAAATAAGATATATGAAAAAGTCTAGAATCTAAAATAGTTTATCTAGGAAAGGAGTTGGAAAGATCACATACCAACATGAAATTTGAAAAGAGATCTACAACCTTGAATGAAATCCTAAACTATCAAAGTTCACCATTTTACAAGATTCATATTGGATACAATGAAAAGAAGGAAGATGCTAATGAAGAAGCCTCAACCTCTTCAAAATAGTCAAGTGAAGAAAGGACCAAGAGTTATGTTGATATACTAAAAATAATCTATCGACGTTGAAGACAACAGGAAGGAAGAACAATATGTTCCACATAAGATAAATCTTCTTCACAAGGACATAATCATGAAGACTCTCCCATCAAGATGGAATCACAAAATCATGTACCAAAACCATTTCTTTGGCTATTGTTATTCTTGCAATGGTTTTGGTCATAAAGAAATAGATCGTGGAACAGATGTAAGAAGCAGTTATATGAGGAATAACAATAGAGATACCCATGAATTATCAAGGAGAAGTTACAACTCATTTTCCCCTTTTCTGAACTATAACATCATATGTTATAACTGCAATAATTTTGGGCACATAGAAAAATACTATAGAAGTGATTTCAGAAAATATCAGAAAGAGGAAGCACCAACAATCATGGAAAGAAATCAGGAACAAAGGGAACAAAAGAAAGAAAAATCCTTGTTCATTCAAGCTACACTTCATGTACAAAATAGTAAGGATAAGTGGTACATTGACAATGGGTTCTCTAGTCACATTAAAGGAGATAAACAATTTTTTATCACCCTAAAGAAGAATGAAGACAATGTTACCTTTGGAGACAATGGCAGTTCAAAGATATTTGGAAAGGGAACTCTCAGTATTGGCAATAGAAGAGCTAAGGTTGAAAAGGTTATGTGTGTTGAAAATTTTAAAAATAATCTTCTTAGTGTAAGACAGATGTGTGACCAAGGACACACTCTTACTTTTGACTCCAAAGAATATGAGATTAGAAAATAAAATTCAGGCAAGCAGGTTGCAAAAGAAACCATGACTCCAAACATTGTATACATTCTTGATGAAGTCAATGGAGAAAAATTCCTCATGGGGAAGATAGATGAAAGATGGTTGTGGCATAAAAGAATGGCCCATATGAACTTTGACAATTTGGTAAAAAATAGTACCAAACAAGCAGTAACAGATATGCCAAAGATAAAAAAAACCCTCAAGCACTATCTCCAAGCAGTGCCAACATGGAAAACAATCAAGGGTGACCTTCAAGATAAAGGAATATGAAACATCCAAGCCACTGGACCTTGTGCATATATATCTCTATGGACCAACAAGAAAAAAAAAATTTGCAAGGAGAAAGCTAATTTATGTTGCTCATTGATGATTATACAAGAATGACTTGGGTTACCTTTCTTGAAAATAATCTGAGGCATTTGAGAAATTTAAATCATTCAAAGATTTATTTGAGCATGAGACTGATATGGAAATAAAATGTTTAAGTTAAGATAATGGAGGTGAATTTACAAAAAATGGATTTAAATAATTTTGTGAAGCTCATGGAATAAGAAGACATTATTCAGATGCAAGAACTCCTCAACAAAATGGAGTAGTTGAAAGGAAAAACATACATGTACAAAAAATATCCAGGACAATGTTAAATGAAGAAAAATTGCCAGACAACTTTTGGAGAGAAGCAATTTACACCGATGTCTACATTCTAAACAGAGGGAAAATCATAGTCAACAATGACAAGAAACCCTATGAACTATGGAAAGGTCAACCTGCATCCATCAAACACTTCATAATGTTTGGAAGCAAGTGTTACATCAAATGATATCATGAATATCTAGGCAAGTTTGACTCAAGGGAAGATGAAAGATTTTTTCTTGGATATTCATCAAGAATAAAATCCTATAGATGTTACAACAAAAGATTGCAGAAAATTGTTGAAAGCATTAATGTTAGAATACATGAAGAAATACCACACAAGAACCAACTGGAAGTGGAAGAAATAGATTACAACAAAGAATATTAAGAAGAAGAACATGAAAATGAATAAGAATAACATGAAAATGAAGAAGAAGAAGAAATAAAATGACAATATACACAAACACCATCAAGGTTTGTGCAGAAAAATCATCCAGAAAACTTAATTCTTGGTGATAAAAATGATAAGACTTAAACTAGGAGAAAAATGGCAAGCATATCTGGATAGGAAAATCTCTCTTTATTGTAAAAAATAGAGCCTAAATGCTTTGTAGAATCAAATAATGATCAACATTGGGTGGATGATATGGAAGAAGAGTTAAACCAGATTGAGAAAAATAAGACATGGGAACTTGTCCCAAGACCCAAAGATCCCAAGACCCAAAGACAAAAACATGATTGGTACAAAGTGGGTTTTCAAAAATAAGTTAAATGAAGATGGAAAAGTAGTAAGAAATAAAGAAATACTGGTTTGTAAAGGGTATGCTCAAGTATAAGGTATTGAATTTGAAGAAACCTTTGTTTCAGTTGGAATATTAGAAGACATTAGAATGCTTTTGGAATTTGTAAGATTCAATAATTTTAAGGTGTATGAGATGGATGCCAAGTCAACATTCATGAATGGAGATTTAGAGGAAGAAGTGTACATTGAATAGCCTGAATGATTCTTATTGTCAAAAAATGAAGATTATGTTTGTAGATTGAAGAAATAAATTTATGAATTAAAACAAGCTCCCAGAGCATGGTATTCAAGACTTGACAAGTACTTGCAACAACGAGGTTTCAAAAGAGGAACAACAGATAACAATATTTGCATCAAAATAGACAATGCAAAGATGCTAATCATTTTAGTTTATGTGGATGATATCATCTTTGAAAGTAATGCTGATAGAATGAGCCAAAACTTTGCAGAAGAAATGCAAAAAGTGAGATGTCTATGCTTGAAGAACTTTCCTTCTTCCTAGGGTTGCAAATTTATCAAACCAACAAAGGAATATTTATTCTCAAACCAACAAAGACATATTTATTTCTCAAACAAGTACATCAAGGAGATGCTAAAGAATTTTGAAATGGAAGACTACAAACCTATCAACACACCCATGGTCACTGGATACAAACTAAGAAAAAAGGACGAATCAAATGAAGTTGATCAAACTCTATACAGATCAATGATAGAAAACCTACTATATGTGACAACTTCAAGGCTAGAAATAAGGCAGACACTAGGGTTAGTTGGAAGGTTTCAATATACACCAAAGGAAACACATGTGCATGCAGTAAAAACAATATTTAGATATATGAAAGGCACACTGGACTTTGGTTTATGGTATCCCACATGAAAAAACGTTACTCTGAAAACTTACACATATGAAAATTAGACAGGTAGTGTGGATGATAGAAAAATCACCAGTGGTGGAGCGTTCTTTCTGGGAAAGAATATAGTGTCTTGGTTCAACAATAAGAAATCATAAATTTCCCTATCCACAACAAAAGCATAATAAATTGCAACAAAAACATAATACATTGCAAGAAAAACATGTTGTACACAAGTCCTTTGGTTGAAACAAACACTGAAGGACATTCAAGTAGAGTATAATCAACCAATATCAATACTGTGTGACAATACTAGTGCAATAAATACCTCCAAGAATCCTGTCATGCATTTAAAGACAAAACACATTCCAATCAAGTATCGTTTCTTAAGAGAGCAAGTCACATAACATAATGTCAAGCTGGATTATATTGGCACAAAGTAACACGTTGTTGATATCTTTACAAAACGTCTTTCTAGAGAAGTATTCCAGTATCTCAAACATAAATTGAAGGTGGTCCCTATGCCATCTAGTCACTAAAGAACTACAAGAAGAGCACAAAATCAGGGGGAGTGCAAAAAGAGAGAAGGGTGTTGGTCGACGAGTAGAGAATAAAGGAGTAAAGTGAAAGGGGAAAAAAATACCTTTTCCATTGATGTCAAAGGGGGAGATTTGCAGAAAGAGAGATGTACATGAAGAACCAAAATAACTAAGTGTTTCTATTAATGAAAAAAGGGGGAGTTTGTAGGAAATTGTGTTGTCATTGATGTCAAAGGTAGACATAAATGTGACAATTATGAATTCGATTAATGTCAAAGACAGAGAAATATTATGAATGTCTTTGCAAATTGATAATATTTTGTCATTGAGGTTAAAGAATCAAAGAAATGAATTCGAACCAGATAGAGGATTCCCCTGTGCATTGATGAGCCTCTATGCATGAAAATGACTATGTTCTCTCAAGTTTCTGTAAGTGTTATTTTTCCTGAAGATGAAGTGACTATGCAGGAACAACCCAAGTAAATTGAAGATGCACAACAATGAAAATAAATGGAAATGGGACGCTAGATGAGATGACCCTACAAATAGAGGACGAGATCTAAAATCCAAGAGAACATAGAAAGATCAGATAGGTATGAGGAGGACGTGATGAACCCATTGTACATATAAGTAGTGTTAATCTTATAAAAGCAGGTTTGGATTAAATAGACCGAAGAAATGGAGGAAATGTTATATCCCACATTCACAAGGAAATTTGACCTTGAAGGGTCTATATTGCAAAAACAATTTTATGTAATTTGAATGTGAATGGAAAATCCATGGAATTGTGTGCAAGGAGTTAAATTTTTTTGTGGAGAATGGTGGACCCGAAACATGTTAAATCCTGACCGTTCATCTCCAAAGATCAATGATTAAGATCAAAATATTGGGGTCTGATACCCAATGGGAAAGCTCATATGCCACATCAGTGCCACATGTTCATTAATATGAGTGCCACATCAGAGGGAGTCCATGTCAGTACTACACTAGTTCCATAACAAGAAGCTCCGAAGATGCCACACACAATGCCACATGTCAGGACACATACCAATGCGACATCATCCAGTGTACATGTAGAAGAAGTCTACACAGAAGCCACCTCATTTGCAACATCAACACAATGATCAAAACAATCAAATTCAAGTGTTTGTATATAAGAATTATTAAGTTACCACGACCTGCGGTGAGATTTCAAAAAATTGACTAAGTATCAAGACAAACGTGGATTTCCACGGAGCAGTGGAGAATCAAGAGTACATGAAGAGATGATGAAATGGGCACGAACCTGTGGAACTGTGGTAGGATTTCAAAAAATCGACTAAGTATCAAGAATGGATCAGTCAGACAGATATTTTTTGCAGAGTGCGGTGAACTATGAGAAATTGTCTAAGTATGAGGAATCGATTGGATGGAGAGACTGTAGATACAAATAAGTGAATCGGGAAAATGCCTTAGAACCGCAGTGAAATGCTTAAAAAGTTTCTAAGTATGGGTGCAAAATAAGTGTGGCGGAACGTGAAGGTGTATTCTGGAGGCCATGGAAGTTTGAATGAAAATGCCTTAGACCTACGTGAAATTCTTGAAAATTTTCTAACTATAGGTGCAAAATAAGTGCGGAGGAATGTGAAGGTGTATTCTAGAGGCCACGGAAGTTTGAATGAAAATGCCTTAGAACCACGGTGAAGTGCTTGAAAAGTTTCTAAGTATGGGTGTAAAATAAGTGCGGTAGAATGCGAAGGTGTATTCTAGAGGCCACAAAAGTTTGAATGCCAATGTCTTAGACCCGTGGTGAATGAGATCAACACCTGAGGTTAATCAAAGATCTAATTGGACAGTGGTTGTGAGCTGAAGATTTAAACTATGTGAGAATTGGATCAATGATCGAGATCAATTTGAGTTACAAATTATATGGTTATTGTGCGTCAAGGTTTTGTTGTGTGTTTAGGTGGCTAGTGAGTAGATCGGCGATCACGATTTAATCCAAATAAAACTAGATCAATGATCAAGATTAAATATGAAGGAATGATTGGACGATCGTTGAGAATTGAAGCAATGTTTCATGTTTTGATGGGTAGAGAACGAATCGACAACCACAATGAATTCAAGGGACCACATTTGAAAAATACTGAGTGTCAAGGTTTATTCTATGTCTAGTGAGTAGATAACATGTGAATTAGGAGAAAATTGGGACCAATTTCAAAGGATTTATGAAGTCCAAATTTTAAGGAAGAGCCAAGCGATATAGAAAAGAACTTATGGGAAACATTTTTTTTGGATATGTAGACAAACCCTTTGGTGTATGATCTGTATAAATAACGATTCTCAAATCCAAGTTAGTGGAAGTGGGAGAGTATATCATGTGAAGAGAAGCTCTGAGGCTCTGAGGTCTGAGGATGCCAGAGAATGAAAGGAAGATAATGTAATGATCTAAGGGTGGTTGGGAGGTGGAAGGTCTAAGGAACTTATGATATCAAGTAGTTTGTGAACTAAAGAAGTGTGTTGTGACAGTAGAGACATAGCATCATTTTCATGCAAGTGAAGGCTTGAAGGAAAGAGAACATTTGATATTATTGAAAACTAAGGAGATTGGTGTCTGTAGTAGGTTGGTGCCTACATATTGCTGAGTTGGTACTCATCTAAGGGGATTGGTGTCTCCTCCAGGTTGGTGCCTACAAATATTGCAGCTATAGATTGGTGCCTACATGCAGTGCTGAGTTGGTGCTCAACTAAGGGGATTGGTGTCTCCTGCAGGTTGGTGCCTACAAACATTGTAACAATAGGTTGGTGCCTACATGATTTTATAAAATAATTGTTTTGTGGTTTTCTCCCATTTGGGTTTCCACATTAAATATCTGTGTATTGTGCATTGCATGGTTGCATGCATTTATCATTAATTTCTTATAGTTGGTAAATTAACAAATCGATAAATATTGTAAGAAAAGAAAAACAGTTCTATATTGATTCACCCCCTCACCCTCCTACTCAATATAAGTAAGTGTGCCAAAAACCAGAAGTTGACACACTTATCCACTTTGTTTAGAAGCCAATTCCAATCCTCCACACCATAATTGTTTGGTTTAATGAAGAAACCAAGATACTTAAGACCATCCTCCAAATTTTTGGAAGGGAAGGGAAACATATTTTTAATGGTTTCCTTATGTTCCCCCATGTTCCCAAAAAATAAGATTGTTTATTTGGATTCATTGATAATGATTCCTGTAGCATCACATAACAAATTTAGAATCACTTGCAAGGATCTGCCGTCATTGCTTTCACATAAACATAATATCAGAACATCATCAGCAAACAATAAATGAGTGATCCTTACTCTTCTACCTATAGATAAACCTTGGAACCAATCATTACTTTTCACATCATTTAAAATCCTACTAAGTCCATCAACCACCAATAAGAATAGGTAGGGAGAGAGAGGACACCCTAACACAATCCTTGTTCTAAATTGAATAAGGAAGAGATTGCACCATTAATCAAAATAGCAAAAGAGGCCAAGGAAACACATTTCATTATCCAATTTTCCATGCTTAGCTCAAATCCTGTATGAAGAAGAAGTAATCCTTTTCCAAATCATAAGCCTTTACCAAATCAATTTTTATGACTCAAACTGGTCTGTGAGCAATTTTGAAGGAGTGGATTCCTTCTTGAGCAGATCCTATCGCCTCTTGGATGAGATGACCGTTGACAAAGATGAACTATTCCTCTGTAATAATAATATCCAAAAATGGATTGATTTTTACTGCTATTAATTTCACCAATATTTTATAGAGTCCATTGCACACAGATATAGGATGAAATTCATCGAAGTATGCCAAATTATCTCTTATGGGAATAAAAAAAAGGAATGTAGAATTGATGTTGTGTCCACACTTGCTAGATAGGTGAATTTCCTCCATCACCCTAAGAAGATCCTCTCCCATTGTTTCAAAGAATTCTTTAAAAAAATCCACATGCCAACCATTGGGCCCAGGAATTTTGTTTGTCTTAAAAGTTCCCATGACTGCTTTCAATTCAAAAATCGTAATTTAACCCAAAAAATCCCTATTATCATGTTGTTCTACCAACCGAGGTAACTAATATAAAACCTTTAACATGTCTCCAACATTAGCATGCTTAGGTTGTTTAAAAAAATGAGAGATGCTCAACTCCCAAGGCTGCTAGCTATGGAAGCCCACGAAATTTAAAGCAATTGGGATCCCAGAGCTCCCAAATAGAGTTTTAGTTTTGTCTATAGTTAACAAAATTGTGAAAATACTAAGAATTTTGGTCCCCAACTGAGAACCAAAGGGCTCGACTCTTCTGCCTCAACATCTTTTCCTGTTCTAAAAGAAAATCATACCTTCGCTCCTCCAAGGACCTAAACTTCTCTGCATCCTCTTGTAAACTAGAACCAAACTGAGTTTTATCATAAACTGCCTCCAGATAATTTTCAATATGATGAAGAAATTAAATTTTTTATATATTTTTCCCACCCTACCACCACCATTTTGAGATTCCGAAGTGAGGACACGAATTGAGCATTGACAACCTCAACTAACTAGTTGGCCTTATTTAATAATAACAATAATATTGGGCCTAGTCCACTTTAAATTTAATGCCTACTACAACTATACTATTATTACCCTTGTAATATATTCACATGCCCCCAATTACACCCCTAGGGAGGATCCCAATAAATACCCCACATAATTCCTTTTTAGAATGGACTTTGATGTATGGACATTTCGCTAGTTTACTGAAAAACCAATAAGAATGTGGGTTCCAAATTTGACATCCATTAAAATAGAAATCCTCATTTCAACATGTGATTAAGATACATGGACCACATAGAGAAGGTATCCCAAATAAATATAGAGGACTTGTTTGGTGAAAATAAATTTTGTCAAATAAGATAAAATAAGATAAAATAGTATAATGTGGCAGTTAAGACTGTTTATAGATGTACTTTATTACTACAATAGTTATAATAATAACATACTTGAAGTAAAACTGTAATTAGTTGTGATGGCATCATGAAGATTCTAAAAACTTCCCCATATACTATAGAAGAGTATTTAAAAACCTAAATAGAAAAAAAAAAAAAAAACCTAAACATTGAATTTTATATCACCTTGGAAACGCTATCCTAAATTATATAGCTTGTTATAGAATTCATATCCAGGTGAAGGGTAGCACCTATGAACTCTAGAGGTACATAGGAATGAATGGTGAAATCACCATTTAAGGGTAATTTACAAATTTGGTAGAGGAAATAGAGTTGGCACTTCATTTTTGACAATCGCTTTATCTTTTACAACACATTCAAATTCCAGTTTGAGACAAGGTTGGTGTATTTTAGTAAGATGTTTATAAACATAATTTATTAGTAAGATACTACATATGGGCTGAAAAACTGACACAGTAATCAAACAATACTGATAAATTTGGTCCTACTTCGAGATTTTACTTGTGTTTTTGTATTTAAAAAAAAAAATCCCCGACATTCGTCAAATATCCAACGGTTGACTAGGTCAATGATCTATGTAGCGATGTTTGATGAAATAAATATTTTTGTCCATTAAACAATGTATCTCTGGTCAACAGTCATTGGAATTTCAACGAAAACAGTGATATATAATTAAAAAAATTCGAAATATTAGAGCCGTTCGACGTTGTTGCTATACTAGCAACGATTTGAAGAGGTTATAAGGGATATTTTTAGGTTAGAATACAATTTTTTTTTAATTGCATTACAAATAGTTAAACTACCGAGGTTGATTTTTGAAGATAATCATCACTGAAAGTTTGGTAAGAAAAAATGTCACATAGCATTCCTCCAGGAGGACAAGGAGACATGAGATCTGCATTGGAGGCTTTGGGTGATCGAAAATGTTATTGCCCTTGTAAAATATGCAGGGTTTATAATAAGAGAATTTTAATAAAAACAACCAAAAGACATTGTAGAGAGTATGGACACCTTGAAGGTGAGCATGAATATCGTCCCTTGGTAAATTGTTCATTATATGTCTTAATATTGTAGATTGTTTTTGTAAACATTTATATGTTAAATGTAGAAGAAAAATAATGTATTCTTTTTTCTTTATGGATACATTCTACATACAAAACAAATGGAGAGTAAGTTAATAAGAGAATACGTAAACTTACGATGTAGATTTTAATTAGGGTTTAGGTCCACGAGCTCACTACAAAGTTCAAAGATGAGTTACTGAATAATGTCCAAATCCTGGTGACAGCGCAAGGAATCCCCACCAAGGCTTGGGCCCACCTCCCTTGAGGATTATCTCGGAGATTGAGATACCCCATTACTTCCACTATGTCTAGGTGAACCCAAAGTTGGATTTCTTGGTGCTGAGACTGGTTCAGGGCCAAATCACAAAGAGGAGTTGGAGGACGCTACCCGATGATGATTCTCCTCAATGGCCCCTGGAGATTGAGAGGGTGAAGACTGCTATGTTGACAGAGCACGAGAAATAATAAAATATCGATATAGATTTCCACTGCGGCCAGAGAAAGCTCACTCCCTCCTATGCACTATGTTGTAATATGAACAACAAACCATGTTGATCAGATAGGGAGCATAATGATTAAAACATAGCCAGATAACAACAAGATAAACACAAACCTTCGGAGCCTGAATATGAAATGACCAGACTAAATGCTCTTTCATCCCCATAGTAAGCTGCCAGAGCCTGATTAAATTCCATATTAAGCCTATGATAAGCCAAACTCCTACCCCTGCCATCATCCTTTCTCAGAATCACACTTACAAGTACCATACCATAATGCTAGAAGTCAATATGGAGGCTATCCATATGCGATGGTGAGAGGAATATGGAGAGCCTCAAATAAAACAAATGTACCCCCTCTGAGGTGGCAGGTTCTTCGGGCCATATATTAATACCCATATTGTCTAAATGATACCCCATCTGGGGCGTTATGAGAATATTATTAATAAAAAAATACTTTTTTTTTTTAAAATGTTTATAATTTTGTTTTTATTTTTATTTTTCAGGAATAATGAAGAGACAAATATACCATGTTTTGAATGGGATTTGTCAAATCAATAATAAATTAAAAAAATTTAATTTGCAAAAACAATTCAAAGCACCATGGTCCTGGAAGGGGAGGAGAAAAATAGTGGCAGTTGCACACATTAACAAATATTAAAAAAAACTCTAGAGGGGCCACCTCACATAAGTTTACACTTGGACTCCAATTTCTTTAATCAATTTAATAAGCATGTTGAGTAATGTGTTTCACGCAAGTGAACTTTTTCCAATCGCACAAGCGACCATTGGCCAATATCCACCCTGCTGCAATTGGAAAATCCTATGGCCTATAAACCACCCCCCCAACACAATTTAATAATAATATTAGGTAGTGTATTTCACAGAAGTGAACAGGTTCCGCTAAGATACACATACACCACCCACCATATTATTCAATGCTGCATTGGATATTAGGGTGGATATTGTTCACCATATGCTACTGCTCAATACGTGAGTTAATATTGGATGTGTTAAAAAGTACCGATGCTCAGTTTGAGAAGTATTTGTAGAGTTGCTAATTCATTTTTTTATATTGGCATCGATTCTCTGTTTGAGAAGTATTTGCAGAGTTGCCAATTTCTCTTTTGATATTGGAACCGATGCTTTGTTTGAGAATTATTTGCAGAGTTGTTATAAATTCCTCTTTTGATATTGGTAATTGTTTACTTTTTAAAAGTTTTGAAGATCATTTCCTAGTAACATCATCATTGTGTTTTTAAACAAAAATCACTAATGGAAAGTGGAGATGCCACACTAGATGAATGCCGTATTTTTTAGGAAGACAATAATAAAGGAAATATGGAGACTCCATGTTCTTGTTCTGGCACCTTTAAGGTACAGGGTTGAGGGGGATTCCCTTGACCCCTTATTGATTCGGATTTATGTAGGAACACAATGAAATACAGAAATACACATAAACGCAGAGATGCAACATAAATAGGACTTCATTTCATTAATAACAAATGACTGAAATATGCTTACAAACAGAATGGAAATAAACTAGCTAGGGCGTTGGTAGCTTATCTCTGAGAAGAGATGTGGCGGCTACTGGCCTCTGAACTGTGTTACCATGAGGCTCGAAGGCCTATTATTATTGAGAAACAATGAAAAACCCTAAACATCCAAAGACCTAACCCTAGGAGATGAAATGCCAAGACTATGGACCTCGTTTGGGTAAGTTGGTACATCAACTTCCCGGGGACGTAACTTTGGCATACGATCTCTGTTTGACGCGTTCCATACCTCGTTAGAAATATCTATCCGAGGACTACAAATTTTGGGTGAGCAACATGATCTACAATCCATGTTGCTCCCCATTTTCCCAAAAACCGTCGTTTAAGGCCTCAAAACGGCTCCGAAAGTTCAGGACCCGAAAAACTGCTAAAAATAGTAAATTGTGTGGAAACTGAAAAACTAAAAGAAGCAATGGTGGGGGTCCAAGTGGAATAGGTGGGTGACCACCAATATACACCTAGATCATTCCTCCCCCCTTAGGAAGCAATGGTCCCCATTGCGTTGAGTTCCTCCATGAGATGAGGAAACTTCTGCTGAACTTGGTCCCTGGTGAGCCACTTGCCTTGGTGAAGGAGTTGGCCTGCTTTGACAACTCGATATAGCAGTATCCTTTGTTTTCGGGTGTGCTTGATCTGTATATCCATGATCCGATCAATTATGGCTTGTTCCATGCAGTCTAGATTTAACTTTGTTGGTGTGAGTTGTTCTTCCATGTCGGATGTGTCTAATAGAGGTGGAAAGTAGGGCTGAAGGCGGTCCACATTGAACACTGGGTGAAGACCAAGGAATGGTGGAATGTTGAGCTCAAAGGAATTTTCCCCTACAGCCTTGGTGAGGGTGTACGACCCATATCGGAGCTGACGAAGCTTGCGGTGGGGTCCAGCGAGGCTCTCCTTTTGCAAATGCAACCACACTTTGTCGCCCACCCGGAAGTTGTGTGGCACCTGATGTTGATCATTTCATTTCTTGTACTTAGTATTGTCTCTATCCAAGATGTCATGAACCTGTTGGCGGATGTGTTGAATGTGCTCGATGAAGTTGTTTGCCTTGTCAGCCTCAGACTGGACATGAGTTGAATCTTCCTGAGTAGCCACAAATGGCATGGCTATGTCAATGGGACATAGTGTCTGGAATCCCAAGCCCACTTGAAAGGGGTTGTGGCTGGTTGAGATATGGAGAGTCTGATTGTAGCTGTGTTGTACATAGGGGAGGCTCTCATCCCATGTGCGTGGATTCTTTGAATTGTACATGCGCATAATGTGTATGATCATCCGGTTGACGACCTCTGTCTGGCCATCAGTTTGCGGATGGAAAGCTGTGGACTTGGTGAGCTTGGTGTCCAACATCGACCAGAGGCTGGACCAAAATGTACTGAGGAACCTACTGTCTTGATCTGAGATGATAGACTGTGGGATCCCAAAGTGTACCCACACTCGTTCAAAGAAGAGTTTAGCAGTGGCTTCTGCTGTGATATTCTTCTTGCAGGCCATCATAATGGACATCTTTGAGAATCGATCGATGCCCACAAAAACACAGTCATTTCCATGCTTAGTAGAAGGAAGGCCCGACATGTAATCCATAGAGATGGATTCCCAAGGTCGAATGGGGGTAGGAAGAAGAGTATAGAGGCCTTGCTTCTTGATGGTTGGTTTGGCAATGGCACAAGTAGTGCAAGACTTGATGTACTTCCTGAAATCTTGTCGAAGGTTCCTCCAATAGAAATACTTTTGCAGTACTGCCACGATTTTCTCGACCCCAAAATGCCCAGCGACCCGATTGTAGTGTGCCTCCCAAATAATCTTGGCACGCTCGCTTGAAGGAACACAAAGGTGTCCCAGGTGACAAAGAAGGCCATCTTGGAGGTGAAAATTGAGAACTTGCCTACCCTCTAAGAGTGTATTGTATGTGTGGCCGAATTCTAGATCACTTGTGTAGAGAAGCGGCCAATCGGAAGTCTCGTGCCCACAAGAGTTGAGCACAGTAGTTAGCACCACGATGGGTGGTCGACTGAGGCAGTCTGCAACATTATTGGTGTTGCCTTTTTTGTACTTAATGTTCAAATGAAACTGTTGCAAGTATGTGGACCACTTATGATTGAAATCGTTCTGCAACATCCCTTGTGTCTGTATGAACTGCAGGGGTCGGTGGTCTATGTGGATGATCGTTTCCTTTCCCAAAATGTAATGCTTCCATTGCCGACAAGCTTGCAAAATGGAATACATTTCTTTGTCATAAGTGGGATACTTTCATACTGTGTCAGAAAGTGTCTCACTGTGATATGTCACTGGATGCCCATGTTGAGTAAGGACTGCCCCAATAGCATAATCAGAGGCATCTGTCTCGATCTCAAATGGTTGTTGCAAGTCTGGTAATGTGAGCACTGGTGTAGAGCAGAGGTGATGCTTCAACTCCCCGAACGCCTTCTGTTGAGATTCAGACCAAAAGAATTTTTCTTTAGCTCCTCCCTTGGTGACTTGACTCAAGGGCCAAGTGATATGAGAGAATCCCAACACAAACCTGCGGTAGAAATTGGCAAGACCTAAAAAGCTGCGGAGATCTGTTAGGGTGGTTGGGGCTGGCCAATATCGAATGACTTGGATCTTTGTTGGATCCACATGCACCCCTCGCTCATCAATAATGTATCCCAGATACTGAACCTAGGTCATGCCAAAAGTGCATTTCTCCAAATTGGCACACAACTTGTGTTGCCGCAGTGTTTGGAGGACCTGTCCAATGTGATGGAGGTGCTCTTCCCAAGTCTAGCTGAAGATCAGAATGTCATCCAAGTACACCACTACAAATGAGTTGGTGAATGGCCGCAGGATGTCGTCCATTAGCCTCATGAAGGTTGCAAGGGAATTCGTCAACCCGAAAGGCATGACCAACCATTTGAAAAGGCCCTCCTTGGATTTGAATGCAGTCTTCCACACATCAGAGGGTTCGATTGGTACCTGGTGATACCCAAACTTCAAGTCGATCTTGCTGAAATATTTCACCCCCTTGAGTTGGTCCAGAAGGTCATCAATCTGTGGGATCGGGTACCTATTCCAGACAGTGATCTTGTTCAGTGCCCGATAGTCAATGCAGAGTCTCCAAGTCCCATCCTTCTTCTGCACCAACACGATCGGGCTCCCACAGGGCGATGAACTCGGCCGGATGT
Organism: Picea engelmannii; assembly: GCA_009831015.1. Taxonomy (NCBI): domain Eukaryota; kingdom Viridiplantae; phylum Streptophyta; class Pinopsida; order Pinales; family Pinaceae; genus Picea; species Picea engelmannii. The sequence continues at coordinate 19,181 of ML805061.1, read as the reverse complement.
GACCTTTCTGCAACAGCTCCTGAATCTACCTCTTGATTTCATCATTCTCCATAACAGAGCACCGATAGATGGGTCCATTGGGAAGCGACGCACCTGGATTCAGATCGATGGGGTGCTTGACCTGGCAGTGTAGAGGCACCCCTGCGGGGGAGGTGAAGATGTCCTCGTACTCCTCCATGACCTTATGCATCTGTTGTTTTTGTGCAGTAGGGCCCTGTCTGGAGATCATGGCCACAGTCTTCCTCTTTCCCTGAGGGCAAATCATCAGGAAAACAAATTTCCTGGTTTTGGAAATGAGCTTACTGCATTGTTTTGCAATAACCAAAGATATGGTGGTAGGCGGTGCTATCTCCGGTATCCTGTACATCTTATTTCCCAAAGTGATAATAACAGCACGAGGCCTGGACTCATACACAGAATGTCGCTTCCACAAGTACGGTTGGCCTAATAATACATCAGAAACATCAATAGGAGAAATGTCACATAATACCTCATCAGTGAAGGGCTTGATGCTATAGGGAAGGCGACATTGTTGACTGACACGGAGGTCCCGTCCTTGGTGCAACCACCCAATGGTGTATGGTTGTGGGTGTGCTATGGCCAGCAAGCCCAACCGCTTCACGACCTCTACCGAGATGAGGTTCTTCTGGCTCCCGTTGTCGACAATGAACTGCAGCGGGGAACCCTTTACCCACATCTTGGAATGGAAGAGACGCTCCACCTCCTCTGGATCTTCTGGTTCCTCCTTCTGGATCTTCGTGGTGGCAACGGTGGCGTTGGGCTCCACATCGATAATCTGTTTCCCCTTGTCATTCCCCTTGTCAGGTTCTAATTCAGAGTTGGAGCATGCATCCGATTCATAAGCCTTCAGCTCGGCTACCAGTGACTGCTTGGCCTGACACTCACTTGTGTTGTGAGTGGAGCTCTTATGGAACTCACACCACTTCCCGGTGTCCTTTTTTGGCTTCGTGGTGTTGTTCTTTTCTTGTGGCTTTGGCGGGTTGTCCTGGGCTGCCCTGCCTTGGCTTGGTCCTTTGTTCTGCGGTTTGGGGGTACCTTTCCCTTGCTTTTGATTTGCAGGCCCAAAGTCTCGCCTCTTTTATTTGAACTTTTTCTCAATCTTGGTAGCATATCGGTATGCCACACCAAGCGAGGAGATGTCGAGGAACTCCATCTCCTCCTTAATGTATCTGTGTAGACAACTCCGGTACTTTAACACCAAATGTTTCTCTGAATATTTGATACCCAACTTTGTGTGTAGGGTATGAAACAGATTCGTCATCTCATGCACATCTTGGTCCCTTTGTTGCCGCAGCGTAGTCCATTGTATGTATTTTTCCTCGTAGCTCCCCACGGGATAATATTGTTCCTTGATGGCATATCAGAAAGAATTCCAAGTGGGTGTGGTCGAGAACAGAGAGGGTTCTCCCTCGTCCTGTTGCTCCGAGTAGGTTTCCCACCAGTCCTTGACATGGGGGGTGGCTTTGAGGTATCCTTCTAACAGATTCAACCATCTATCTACGACTTCTGCATCTATTTGGCCCTCAAATATGGGAATGTCAAAGTTTACTTGTACCTTAAAAGGAGTGGCGCCTCTAGAGTGGCTATTGGATGTCGATGCGCCGCCAGTGGGAATCCATTGAAGAATCTGGGCAAAGTTGTCCATCATCACATTCCTTTGTTTCTCGAGGGCCTCCTCAAGAAACATTTTGATAGGATCTCCTGCTCCCTCATCTTTCTTTTCTTCCCCCATGGGCAGTTGTCGGGGTTTGCAAGGCTGATCTTGCAAAGGTTCAACTAGATCGAGCCCCAACTCCTTATATCCCGACCTCATTGGGGACATGCAAAGAAGGATCGAGAATGAGCAGACCATTCTGATACCACTGATCCATATTTATGTAGGAACAAAATAAAATA
>ML805061.1:0-17164 GCA_009831015.1 Picea engelmannii | reverse complement strand
CTTGATTCCTTGAGTTAACTCCTCACTACTTTCTGTTCAGTCAGTTAACTAAAGACTAGTTGACTAGTTAACTCAACTAGGTGGCAGTTCACTCCCGTAACTGCCTGAGAGACTAGAATAGGTGGCAGTTCACTCCCGTAACTGCTTGAGAGACTAGAATAGGTGGCAATTCACTCCCGTAATTGTTGGTGTGTGTCTAGATCACTCTAGACCACCACTATGGAGACTTGGTTCACCTCAAGTCGAACTCATTGAGTTATACAGAGTATATCATGTGTAAATTATTCATTATTCACAACAGTTAATGAGAATTCTTTCCATTCTTTCTCTCCTTCTTATTTTTCCAATTCTCTCTGCAAATGTGTGTATTATTGTTTAGCTAGATCTATTCTGTGTAGGTTCAACACATTTACACTTATAAATCCCTAAACCATTAAGTACCCCTAACCGTGACCCATAATTACCCCAACTTAAACCATAACCCCCAACCCTTGGACCATTAATGCGTTAACCCCTAATCTATCATCTCTCAACCCCTTGTAAATTAAATCGTGGTCTCCAAGTTGGGTTGGGGGAAGTTTCCATCCACTTAACACTTGTAGTCTCCAAGTGAAATCAAGAAAGAATATGACATAATGATGAAGGTGAAATAACAATATGTTATTTTTGCTGATTGTGACTATATATCTCACAAAGTGTCTTTCTTTCTACAATATGTCAAGAAAAGTAACATTTTCCCTATATTTTTTCAACATATTCATAAACATATTCATAAACATCTTGATAAATTGCATAAGCTTCATCATTGATTTGTTGTCTTTTTTTCTCTCTCTTACCTAAGATGTCTTTGAATTTGTATTTGTTGTCTTTGTTTTCCTATATTATATTTGTAAACATTTGTATCGTTTTAATATTTGTTATATAAACTAATATTACTTGATTGTTTGTAATTATAAAGGAATGATGCCCTAGGGAACTACCCTTGGAGGAAGATGTGGTTGTACAAGCACCTGTTCAGGAACATGGAGCGAATATTGAAGATCAAGTTAATGATCCTATGGAAGAAGATGATGATGCTAATACCACAGTTGAAGAATATGGGACAAATATATTGATCTATGAGACATTTAATAATTCCGGAATGGATGATGATGACGACCAACTTGATGGTGTTTTTGACATACATGTACTTGAGAAGGCATCACAACCTCTTTATGAAAGCACCAAAACAAGTCTTCTCTCTGTTATATTGTTGCTAGTGAATTTAAATGTTATGAATGGTTTGTCAAACACTTGTGTCACACAACTCCTAAGGTATGTAATATATTTTGTCACATTTAGTACATGATGATAAATGTTTTATTTTTTCCTCTATTTTTATTGTTAGTTGATCATCTGTAAAATTTGGGTGCAAAATATACAATTAATATTCTTTACATTAATGGGTATTGATTTTTTATGTGGTAGATTGTTAGGTGAATTTATGTTATCACCATCAAATGTTTTATGTCGCACATACCAAGATTTACATGCCATTATGAAAGAGTTTGGAATGGAGTATCAAGCTATTCATGCATGTCTTGATGATCATATTCTATATTATGGAGAACATGTGTTGAAACAAGAATTCCCAAAATGTCAAATTAGTAGATATCGAACCGATGAAGTAACAAAAAAGGTGCCTTGCAAGGTTCTTCATCATATTCCCATAATTCTACATTTTCGGTGATTGTTCAAGTGCAAACGCATATAACAATTTATGGATTTTTATGCAAAGAATAGAAGTAAAGATGGTGTTCTTCGAATGCCTACAAATGTATCTACATTTAAGAAGATAGAGGAAATATGGCCAGATTTTAAAGTTGAATCTCGTAATCTTAGGCCTTCATTAGTAGCTAACAATGTCAATGCATTTAGAGAGCTCAGATCTACTTACTTGGTGTGGCCTGTTTTTGTTATCAACAATAACATTCCTCCATGGATGTTAATAAAGAGGGAGCACATAATGTTGGAAATGGTTTTTCCATGTATTTGTTTAGAATATATATTTTTTAACACGGTAACATCTCATTTGTATTGTTTGTTTCATAATTATGTATCATATTTTTTTGTTTAGTCAAATATGTTCAATTACGTCTTATAATTATGTTTGATATTTTTTTATTTACTCATATATGTAGTAATTATGTATTGTATGTTCAATCAATTAGCTAAGTACCAAGTCAAATATATGAATGTATATATCGAGCCTCTTATTGACGGGTTACTAGAGTTATGGAAGGGCATCACTATGTATGATATCTCTAGACCAATAGGTGCGCAAAGGGAATTTCAATTCCATGCATTGCTTGTATGGGAAATCCATGATTCCCCAGGGCTAACACATTTCTATGGTATGTTATAACGTTACACTTGACTTTAATAGTGTTTAATTTTATGAAGTTCATATCTTGCATGTTTTTGATATTATCCATTTATTAAACATACTTCGAATAATTGATATAAAATTTAATCTGTATCTTGTAGGTCTTCAAACAAAGGGTAAATTTGCATGTCTAGTTTGTGGTCCTAAGATGAAATATCTTCATTCAATAAGTTTAAGAAAATTATGTTTTTGATGAGTATAGGCATTTCTTCTCTAAGAACCATCGGTATCGAAGTACCGAAAAACATATTTTCAATGGGAAAGAAGAGACTGGATTAAAATCACAGAGAATGACACCTTGTCTATGGAAGTTGCAATATAATAGAAATCATCAAGGTATGGATCAAATCATCTATGTATCATACACGAAATGTTTGGAATATTTTATATTTTTATTTCATTTTGTTCATTGTACTAATTGACAAGTATTGTTGTAATATCTTTAATTTATATGCTTCACCTTGAAGGTCGTCATGAAGGGACTAATAATGTGATGCTTCCATGAGGAACGAATAGTTATCCCGTACAATTCAGTAGGCTCCCCTACTATGAGCACATATAAATTGTTCATTTGTTTGATATAATGCACATCAGGAAGAGTGCAACTTAAACATTATGGTGAATCTTGGATGGAAGGAGTGACAGAAAAAATTGTCAAGATTTGTAATGACATTAAGGAGGTCAATCATGCAATGCAAAGTCTGATTCATTAAAATAGCAACGGAAACCAAAATATAAGAACCCTTCAATGGTTATTGACAGAGAAACAAAGCAAGGATGTAAAATAGGTTATTGAAAAAATTAAATTTCCCACTAGATTTTCTTCAAACACAAAGAATATCCTGACAAAGAAAGGTGAATTAAATGGGGTAAAAGATCATGATTGGCATACCTTGATTAAGGTAATTATTTTGGTGTATATATTTCTATATTGGTGAAACATCTTGTTAGTGTTTTTTTTTTCTACTAATTTGGGAATAAATAATGTTTCATTGTTTTGTTACAATATGTCTTACCTCTATCTCTCCCAGACAACTTTGAAAACAATGTCAAAAAAGTTATATATGATCTTGGCAAATACATGAGGTAAGTGACGATTTATATGCAAAGTGTAATTTTTTCAATTCGTTGTACAACTTATATTTGACTGCATGTGTTTTACTTGTAATGTAGTACTATATACTTTTTTGTTGAAACCTTTGATTTGCTTGCATCATTTGGAGATGGTTTTCATCTAAAGAAATCTATAAAGAAGATATAAATGATTGGAGGAGACAAATTCCATGTCTCATGTGTGAAATGCAAAAGTATCTACCTCCAATATTTTTCAATGCAGAAGAACAATACCTCATACACCAAGTTGAGGAGATTGAAAAGCGTGGACCTGTACACGCAAGGTCAATGTAGATGATTGAGAGGCACTTGAAATCATTGAAGGCTTTGGTTAGACAAAGAGAATGTCCTGAGGGTTGTATGGTAGATGAATATATGGTATATCAAACCATGTTTTATATTAATCATATTCCTAAAATAGTTGCAAGTATTAAAGTGGATCTCATTTGGGATGTCAAATCCATCAACAAATTTGAAGGGGCACATCTAATGGGGAAAGGTAGAATGAGGAAAGTGAAATGTAATTATATGGTGGGGATTTATAATACATTTAACTTTTAACTTTTATGTATATCATACTTATTTGATTTTTATTCTTTATGCATGATCCATTATTATGAAGGTATACCATGGTAATTGATTATATGTGAATTTTTTTTACTTTAATACAATTGGCCGAGAGTGGGATGCAATACATTTATACATTGCAAACAATCTTGATTGGATGAAGGTATGGATTGAACGATCTATACAATATAATAATGATATGCTATCATGGTATGGTATGGCTACATTGGTCAAAGAAGATGAACGTAAAGGATATACCAATCTTACACAGAGGGAAATTGATTTAGCATATGGTTTAAAAGATAAACATGCAAGCATATTCACCCATACTATTTAGTTTTTTTGAATATTATGTTGATGTATATGGCGTGTTTTTTTTCTTCTTAATTTGCATAATTTCCATATATATATATGTTTATCAATTGACAATGCATTTTTTACGTGTTTGACATATTTCAGTTGAAACACCACAAGGCTATGTGGTGCAATGGCCACACATTTTGCATCAAAATGTTGGATGAAAATATGAAAACTTATGATAGTGGGATAACTGTAGTATTTCAGGTTATTAATGTTTCCTCTAGAAGTGAGAGACATCCATAAGTCTATAAAAATCGATACTATGGGTTTTTGGATGATATACTTGAGTGTGACTTTAAATTCTTCAAATTAGTTTCGTTCGACACCAAATGGTATAGGCTACGAATGAATGAACAGGATCTTAATAGAACTATTAATCAACATGCGAATGGATTTACCATGGTTAATACAAGGAATGTTGAGCCAGGGTCAGAGCCCTATGTTCTTCCAAGCCAATGTGAACAAGTATTTTACTTAGAGGTTTTAGGTAGAGGGGGTTGGTCATATGTTGTTATATATGATCCAAGAGGAAGGACAATAAAGTATAATGTAGCAAAATAAGATTATAATGAAAAAGAAGATGATGTAGAGGAGCAGTTAGTTCATGTGTCAGGCAAAGACATTGTAGAAGTTCAAGGATATGTTCTAGAAAATGTTCTGAATGAAGATGATATCGACGATGTGTTAGATGAATAACTTGAAGAAGTAAAACCAAATGTAGGAGAAAATGGTCTCGATGATGATATAGATGATGATATGAATGGAAATGATGACATTGATAATGCTGATATGGCCAATCATTTCAACATCAATTTTGGACCAGATGATACCAATTTTGAGTTGGATGAAGAACAAGATTAATGATATCGAAATGATGAAATGTACGAGGTATGTATTTCTATGTTTTCAGTTGATTTGTTCTCTTTCATTTACCTTAATTTTTTTTTCTTAGTTTCTATGCTTCATTCTTACTATGTTGCTTTCAAATATTTTATAGTATATAAATTGGGTATTGGGGAATTGAGAGTGATCTGATTGGGGGGGAGAGGGGCCATATGAGATTCCACCTTCATGTGGTTGGCCTTGTCCAATAGAGAATACATTATTCTTGAAATCGAGAGAAGCTCATTTAGGTTTATACCATCATCTCCAATTTTAAATTTCGTTCTTCTAACAATTTTAAAGGTTGTCCATTTACCAATTAGTGGAAATTATTCTTTAATTTGAACGTGCACAAAGTGACCTATGAATAACACAAACACTGATTTTTTTTTTAGTTTGTGCTTGTATGCACTGAAATGTGACATGGTTATAGTAGATGTATGCATTGACGATATGTGAAGGTTTAGAGACTCAAATATGACTCACACAAAGAATTTGACAATCAAACGACAAAATTACAACATAAATGTGAAGGACATGAAATTATCCATCATCGCATTTGTCATCATCGTTATCATCGTATTGCAAAGATGTTTCAATGATGTTCATCGTTCCTATATCATCTTCGTTATAACTTTCAAGAAACAACGACCATGGATAGATTTGTACTTGCTCTTCCCAGGAGTTGTGATGTGACTTTCAATGTCTGATGTGGTCACTTGGGTGTCTCTTATATTAGTTACAATAGAGGGTGATGTGGAAGTCGATATAGGAAGAAAGTATAAAAAATAAAAATAAAAATAAATATACACCTATAAGAAAGATAATTAAATTTAGCTTTGGGAATAATTTCACGTTCTCCACATTTTTAGTGGATTGATATCTATATCATTCAGGTAATACTCTAACCACTCTCTCTTTCTTGTAGATTATGAAATTAGAATTAACATATCTTTATATTACTAGTTAATGAATGCAAATTGTCGTGTTTGATGTACTAAGTTAGATTTGATGTTTCAAGAATTACATATGGAGTGTTGAATTATCACTACTTATTTCCATTTTGATATCACAGAGTCACCTCTTCCCTTAATTCCATGGGTTATAAGTCAATGCAAGATTTAATACTTAAAGATTATGTTGCTCAACATATTGAAGATAAGATCACTTTTATTAAAATTGTTTTATGCCATAAGTTTCTTTTTCTCGAGCCAAACAATTTCTAGATAGATAATATGGAAATAATAGTGCCAATTTTAATCGAGTCGTTGAATTGATCTGTCCTTTAGAGGAAAGAATTTGGAATATAATATTTTGAGCCTAATTTATCTATGTAAATGAACTCTTTGAATCAACTTAGCATCACATCTATTTTGTTTCCATGGAATTGGAAGATCTCCCGAGATTCCTTCCTCCCCATAATATCTATCTATTCATAACAATATGTTTGTATAAGGGAGTCACTAGATATTGTAGAACAATAAGGAACTTAAACATAACAATCGAGGAAGATGAATCTCATGGATTGTTATGGAATCTGTTATAACTGAAAGTCACCCTCGAACTGCAAGAGGGTAAGCCCAATACCCATCATAATTTTTGGTGAATGTTGGTTTTACGAGTGGAGGTCAAATGGACAAAAATCAATACAAGAATTATTTTAATCACTGAATCTGGACTAGAAATGCACAGGAAAGTGAGGGCCTCATTAACTTCAGTCAATGATTTGAGTTTAAGGGTGGGCATAAGGAAGACTTTGTGAGAGAGGTGAACAAGTCTGCCATGGGCATACGTCTTTCAAGTATCTTGGTGAAGAAAAACTCATGCCCAAGAGCACTCTTGAACTCAAGTTTCAGACATTGAAATATGTCACAGCGGCATGATAATGAAACCTACATTATCATGCAACTACAACAACTCAATTGGATCCTCCATGCCCGAGCCTTTCAACATAATAGGGAATAAGATAACAAAGAAGCTGACTAAAATTGGTCACAACCATACCATAATCAAACCTACATTACAATAGGACTACAACCCTCGACTGGATCCTCCATGCCTGATTGTTTTAGCATAGTTTTTAAAAAGAGATGGGAGAAGTTGGCTTCTATTAATGAGAAAGTCTCAAGTTTGATACATAACCATAGGACAACTCTGGCATCAAAATATTACAAAATAGGGAGCTCTGCTCAACCAGCTGACGACCATAACAAAATATCAAACTGATCTTCTTATACTCAGATCAGTCCACAACTTCCAGGAGTGTGATCTGGCAATTCCATTCAAATATTTGCATCTGAGCAGTCCTCTGTCGGACTGTGCGTGTTTCCTCTTGTCAGACGCAAACCAACTTCAGTATGGACATGCAGAAAACTAACCATTGTTGTACCTTGCTGACAATCCCGCCTCCTTATCCATAAATTATGAGCATTCCATTTATGGGTTGAGTTGAGGTTTCAACTACTAGTCCCTGCTTCATTAACTGGATCTTCATCGGGAGCAAAGCACAATGGGATGATTGGCGAAGGACCACATGTCATTGTCGGGTTGGGCGCTGAGGGTGTGGAAGTCAATCCTCGTTCATTGAATGACCCCTCCTTGGGATTGAAGCATGGCAGGACAACTATCGGGAAACCAATTGTCAAAATCAGATAGGGCATTATATGGCATGTGCATTTTGGGGCCGTGGGAAGCGGTTTCGACCCACACATCTTTCGGGCTTGAAACACACCCTCTTCTGCCGCATCGCCTCCCTGCAAAACTACGGTTGGGATTTCGGCCCACCCTTCGGATTTTAACGCCCATGCATGTTTCGACCCAAAAATGATCAGCAATCATTGATCTGGATGGGGGCTAAGATCTAGGCATGCTGACTACTTTTAGCGCCCCTGCCAAAATTTTATCTGCATGCCAACTCTAGAGTCCCTCCAAGTCTGCTTGGAGATAGCGCCACATCTAACCTGTGCAAGGGATATCAATTGTTGCAGACTGCACCTTCTCTCCCGCGTTCATGTTGCTTTCTGTAATAACATCTGGCTCCACAGGGGATGGCATGCTCCCTGCGGGCTGCTAAGAATGCACAGTTTCAGTGCCTTATATTTTGGGTCATGGAGTGTCTTATTTAAACAGAAAATGAAAATAAGTCGTAATTACAATGGTGGAAAGTCAATCATGGATTAAAAAAATTATTTCTTCAGAAAGTGCCCATTGACACGTTTTCCAAAGATTTCGAAGTCTCCAAGCTCTGTAACTTATAGGCGTTATTTGAAAATACTTCATATATCTTGAAGGGACCAATCCATAAGGCCTCAAATTTACCATGTTTTCCTTTATCTTGCTTGGGGGCATCCCACTTGAGCACCAGATCTTCCAGCTGGAAATTCTCCTTTCTTGTCCTCTTGTCAAAGGCTTGTTTTATTCTCTGTTGATGATCCTGAGCTTTATCAAGCGGCTTCTCTCTACCTTGCTTCATTTCCACCAGTTGTTGTATCCTCTTGAACATATCATCAGGTTCTCATTGGTAGTCCTCGAGGAATTTTGCCATAGGAAAGGCAAGCTGAGTAGTTAAAACAACCTCCACCCCATATACAAGATAAAAAGGGGAATCACCTTGTGACCTCCTTGTTGTAACCCTGTCATCCCATAATGCAAATTTCAACTTTGAGTCCTAGGATTTCTTATTGTCTTCTAAAAATTTCTTGATGATCTTTATGAGGCTCTTGTTAGAGGACTTTGATAAACCATTTCCTTGAGGGTAGTAGGGAGTAGAATGGAATAATTTAATTCCATACTGCTCACAGAACTTGATTAATGGTTCAGATCTAAAAGAGGCAACATTGTCTGTAACAATCCTGCTTGGACAACCAAATATGGACATGATATCTTCAAGGAAGCTAATGATCACCTTGTGGGAGGCGCTCCTTGTAGGGATGGCTTCTATCCATTTGGTGAAATAACTAGTGGCAGTCAAAATCCACATGTGTTGGCCACTTGAGGCTGGGTAGATCTCTCTAATGAAGTCAAGACTCCACTGCTGAAAAGGTCCAAAAACCATTACATTCTTCAAAGGAAAAGATTTGAGCTGCTGTTTTCTAGAAAATTTTTGACACTTGACACAAGCTCTAATATTTGCACAAACATTAGTAAAAAGACTGGGCCAGAAATACCCATCCTGAATGATCTTGTAGTTTGTGGTCCTCCAGAAATGATGTCCTCCACATAAGCTGTCATGAAAATCGGTTATGGATTTTTGGGCTTCCTGTAGGTCTAGACATCTTAACAAAAATCCCAGAGGATCCTTCCAGTACAAAACCTGGTCAATGAGACAATATTTGATTGCTTTGAGTTTCAAATCTCTTGCCTTTTTTTTGTCCAAACCATCAGGAGGCATTAACTTCTGTAGAAAATATATGATGTCTTTATACCAAGTGCATTCTGTTAAGTTGAGGTTGATATGAGAGTCTTTATCAACCATCTTGGTTTTTTGATTTTTGATTTTACATTCATGAAATTAACCCCTAAAGACTTGTAGTTTGATTCAGCCTGCAGCCTGGCTAAACCTTGACCTTTTACCAATTTAGTGGGCTTTATTTCAAGGTCAAATTCCAAAATTTTGGCAATCCATTTGCTTCTCTTCCCATCTATGTCAGGCTGGATCAATATTTATTTTATTGAGGCTGAGGGGACATATGCAATGATATTTGAATGCAAAACATATATTATGAAATCCTTTAGGGATTTCACCAAAGCATATGACTTCTTATCCATGATACCATATCTCATTTATGCATCCCTCAATGCTTTGCTGAAAAAGAAAATAAGCTTCTCTAACCCTTCTGTATTTCTCTGTATCAAAACAACAACCAATGTATCATATGAGGCAAAAGAAAATATTCAAAATTCCTTAGAATAGTCAGGGTTGATGAGCATAGGTGCTTCAGTCAAATCCCTTTTCATTTTTTTGAAAGAATATTTGGACTCAACATTCCATTTCACCTCGTTTCCTTTTCTAAGCATGGTTGTAATATGCTTAACCAACTCAACAAAATTAGAAATGAATCTTCTCAGAAAGTTGATTTTACCCAAGAAAGACTGAACCTCTCTTTTAGATCTGGGAAAAGATAAGGTCTGAATGGCCTCTACTCTACTTGGATCAATTCTCACCCCTTCAACTGACACAATATGCCCCAATAATTTTCCCACTTTTATAGTGAACAAAGATTTCTTGGGGTTGAGGGAGAGACCAAATTTTCTGCACTTCAGGAAGACTTTCCTCAGATGATGACAGTTCTCTTTATTAGACCTTGAGAATACTGTAATGTCATCTAGATAGATGAATACAAATTTATCTTTCTCCCTAACAAAGAAAATGTCCATGGCTCGCTGGAAAGTTGCTCCTACATTCATCAATCCAAAGGGCATTTTAGCATACATGAATGTGCCCCAAGGAGTAGTGAAGTCTATCTTTTCACTATCTTCAGGCATGACAGATATTTGTTTGTAACCAACAAAGCCATCAATCATGGACATCCTAGATGATCCAGTCACTCTTTGAAAAATGTGTTGCATCTTTGGCAAGGGGTAGTTATCTTTTTTGGAGCTCCTGTTCAGATTCCTGAAATCTACACATAACCTGATTTCCCCATTTTTCTTCCTCACAGGCACCAACTTAGCTACCCATTCTGAATATATCAAGGGGATGAGGATTGGGAATCCAACAATTTCTTCACTTCTTTTTCCATAATAGGCAACATCATAGGATTTATCTATCTGAGTTTATGCCTGAAAGGTCTGGCCTCTTCTTTCAAAGGGATCTTATGCTCAATGATGTTGGTGTCATATGTCCTTAAATATTCATATTTCCAATAAAACACATCAACAAACTCCTTTAAAATCTTGGCATACTCAACCCTTTTCTCCTTTGACAGAGTGCTAGACAATTTGACATACTTGGGATCCCTCTCTGTTCCTAAATTGCATTCAGTCCTATCAACATCTACAGTTGAAGTTTTAACCTTTAAAACAACATCATTCCTATCGAACAATCTCTCCAAGGGGACAAGTCCCTTTGGAATATGGTTACTTGGCAGTTGAACGATATGATGGTCAACAAATGTATTCAGAAAAATATCAGTATGGGGGTTATCTTCAGTAGCATGATATTGATCAATTTGCAACTCAGAAAATTCATCCACAGTCTCAAGAAATCTTTTTATCTCAAGGTCATCCTCAAAAACCTTCCAATGCTTGACATTGTCAGGAATAGAGGGCCTGTATTTTACTTCCACATCATACTTGAGTTTTGGGGGCAAAGGAGTCATGAACTTACTTGCTGAAACGACCAAGGAATATGCCACAATGTTCTCCTCTCTTGGAAAAAATGAGATATTAAAATCCAATAAGAAACTGTCAACCAGATCCCAAACCTCATTTATGTAGGCCCTTAACCTGGGGTGTTTAGCCCGATACCCTTTTCTGACTTGATGAACAATCAACTCAGCATCCCCAAATACTACTAGCTCCTTAATCTTCATGTCTCTGACAACTCTTAATCCCAAAACAAGAGCCTCATACTCTGCCACATTGTTGGTTGCTTCAAATTCGAGCTTGTAAGACATAGATATAGTCTCTTGGGCAGGGGAAATAAAAATTACCACAACACCAACACTTCCCCTAGAAGAGGCTCCATCAATTTTTTTTTTCCAAACAAAGGTATTGGGAGGAAGGTTTTCGCATGAGGTCATAGGTTGTTTTATGATTTCTATAGGTGGTTGAGGAGAATCAGTGAGCTATAGAATACTGGTTCCTAAATCAGTGTCAACTGCAAAAATGGGGTGGTTGGTAGGATTTTCTTCATCATTGATAATGTAAGCAAGTTGTGCTTTCCTATAAAGCCTTCTATGTTCCCCCCCAAACACAATAATGGTGGCATATGAAAGATCCATCTGCAAAGTTCCCCCTAATATTTTGATCCAATATCTATACAAGAGAATTCCAAACTTAGGGGGGATGTCGACCACCACAATATCCACGACCACACTTTTCATTGGCAACTAGAATAAGGAAACATCCAGGTCTTTGATAACCTCGATACACTTCAACTTTGTGGAGTCAAATGAGTACAAGTCATGGTAGGTTTTTGTAACCTCCAACCCAAGCTCATCCATGACAGTTTTAGGCATGAGATTGTGAGACGCCTTGAATCCATCAAGCAGTTATGAAACACCTTATCGTGGATGTTCAATCAGGTATAGAAAGGAGGGAACGAGTCATCCCTATATTCTACCAAATGCCCCAATATGACAACAAGATTTTCATCTTGAAGGTTGACCGAGTCTGTGGAATAAGATGCAGGTCCAAGCTGCAGTACTTTGGAGAGGTATCTTTTGAAGTCTTCGTTTTTAACTAGCTCTAAGAAAGGTACAAGGATTTTAATTTTTTGAATCTCATTCTGGGATAGGGCCCTTAACCACTTTCTGGGGGCTTTGTGCATCTTTCTCTTTGCTTCTAGCTGCCACCTCTTTAATAAGATGTTCTGTTCTAGTAGGCTAATCAGGAAGGTTAGGATTTCCTTCATTCTTCTTGGACCTGAGGTTGTATCTATCTGGATTTACACTTTTCCTTTCCCCTTTGCTCATCTCATTTAGTTGGTTTTCCATGAGAGAATCCTCATATGAAGATTGAGTTAAATGAGGAGATGAAGAGGCGTCACCAAGACAATGGATTTCGGGATCATTTTTTTCTTCCTCTCCATCTTCATCAGTAACCATGTTATTTTGGAGAGGGGCTTGGATTTTTTGATCATCCCTATTTCTTTCATCTCTCTGGATGATTTGAGGAGCATTTTTGGGTCTTCTGAAGTTACCTTCGTTGTCAGTGTTCTGGGTGTTCCTATTGCTCTACTTTCCCTCAAATTTCAATTTCTCCATTTCTGCAGAAAGTGATTTTACCATCTTCGTCAACTCATCCACTTGAGGGTGGGCAGCAGAGGAACCATAGGTTGAAGCTTCAGACCTACCTTTTCTTCTGTCTCTATTAACCTTACTCCTAATTTTATCAACTGCCAATATATGGGATTCTACTTCAAGGGATGCATCTTGCATATGAGCCAAGGAGATATCCCTTCTTTCTCTTAACAAGAGACAAAATTTAGGGTCAAAAGCACTAGCATAAGTGATCTTGGCAGAGGTTTCAATAGGATTAATTTAAGTGGGAATCTTATTATACATCTTATTAAATCTCTTTGATAAGTCTGAAAAAGATTCACCCTCTTCTCTCTTAAGTGATCCAAACTCTGTAATATAATAAAGGAAGTCCTTTTTTTCCCCCCAGTGTCTTAGGAATGCATCATCTAGGGCTTCAATCCCATCAATAGATCCAGGAGTCAATCCCCTGAACCATTTTCTAGCCTCACCATCAAGGCTTTGTACAAAATCTCTCAACCATACATCTTCATTTTCAATATTGAGATTATCTGCATAACTGTAAAAAGATGAAAGGTGTTCTTAAGCAATTATGTAATCCTCTCCTATAAACTTGGGCATGTACTTGAGGTAATCTCCAACTGGGAGGGAATTCATAGGCTGAGGTAAAATGAGAGGGGCATACCTAGCAGCCACTATGGCATCCATTATGTTTCTATGAGGATTAACACCTTCCATTGGGATGTGAACTGTAGGAGAACCAGGGGGAGATGGAGCTTGGGCAGGTAGGACTGCAACTGTGTTTCTAGGAGAAAGAGGAACTGATTGAGTGTTGGGGTAGAATGATATGGGGTTCAAGGGAAAAGATGTTTCCCCCTTTTTATATGCAACAACTTTAACAGGAGGAGGAGTGGGAAATCCCAAAGTGGGACAATCTTCTAAGCTTCTGGTTCTAAACCACTTTATAATATCAGGAGAAACAAGAGTTTCAAAACTTTCTCCTCCTAAATGAAGACTAGAGGGGGGAAGTTCAACAGGAAAACTTCCAAAATTTAAACTTCTGGAAACTTCAACAGATGGTATAACAAGAGAATTAGATGCAACTATTGGAGTTTTAAAAGAAGAAGTTTGTAAATTACCAGAATCACCTCGTACAACAGTTGAAATCCCTTCTTGATAGGTCTTTCCCTTTTTGATGATATTTTCTTGGTCAGCTTCAAGTGTTTCCAAAGATAGTTGTGGAGTAGACCTCGTGTGTCTACCTTTGGGAGCCACAACTAAAACAATGGAGTCACCAGGTGCAAGTTGCAATCTTCAAGTCACTGATTTCTGATGCACCTTTAGAATCAAAATTTATTTGTCGTTCAATCCCAGGGAAATGTCTTCAATTCGTTCCCCGACAATGGAACCATTAATGTTATCACTAAGAGTCACCCTCAGACTACAAGAGGGTAAGCCCAGTACCCATTATAATTTTTGGTGGATGTTGGTTTTACGAGTGGAGGTCAAATGGACAAAAATCAATACAAGAATGATTTTAATCATAGAAATTGGACTATAAATTCACAGGGAAGTGAGGGCCTCATTAAATTCAGTCAATGATTTGATTTTAAGGGTGGGAAGAAGGAAGACTTTGTGAGAGAGGTGAACAAGTCTGCCATGGGCATCCGACTTTCAAGAATCTTGGTGAAGAAAAACTCATGCTCTAGAGCACTCTTGAACTCAAGTTTTAGACACTGAAATATGTCACAGCAACATGATAATCAAACCTACATTATCATGAAATTACAACAACTCGGCTGGATCCTCCATGCCCGATCCTTTCAGCACAAGAGGGAATAAGATAACAAAAAAGATGACTAAAAATGGTCACAACCATACCGTAATCAAACCTACATTACAATAGGACTACAACCCTTGACTGGATCCTCCATGTCCGAGTGTTTTAGCACATTTTTTAAAAAGAGATGGGAGAAGATGACTTCTATTAATGCGAAAGTATCAAGTTTAATACATAACCAAAGAACAACTCTGGCATCAAAATATGACAAAATAGGGAGCTCTGCTCAAGCAGTTGACGACCATAACAAAATATCAAACTGATATACTTATACTCAGATCAGTCCACAACTTCCAGGAGTGTGATCTGGAAATGCCATTCAAAGCTTTGCATCTTTGCAGTCCTTTGTCAGATTATGCATGTTTCCTCCTGTCACACACAAACTGACTTCAGTATGGACCTACAGAAAACTGACCACTGTTGTACCTTGCTGACAGTCCCACCTCCTTAGCCATAAATTTCAAGCCTTCCATTTATGGGATGAGCTGAGGTTTCAAACACCTGTCCCTGCTTCATTAACTAGATCTTCATTGAGATCAAAGCGCAACGGGACAACTAGCAGAGGACCACCTGTCACTGCTGGGTTGGGCATTGAGGGCATGGAAGTCAATCCTCGTTCATTGACTAACCCCTCCTTGGGATTGGAGTGTGGCGAGACAACTATCGAGAGACCACTTGTCAACATTGGATAGGGCATTATATGCGCATGTGCATTTCGGGGCTACGGGAAGTGGTTTGGACCCACAACACTTTCGGGCCTGAAACACACCCTCTTCTGCCACTTCACCTTCCCACAAAACCACGGATGGGATTTTGGTCCGCCCTTCGGATTTTAACATCCGCACATGTTGTGGCCCCGAAATGATCAATGACCGTCGATCTGGGCGTGCCGACTACTTTTAGTTCCCCTGCCAAACTTTTATCTGCATGCCAACTCTAGAGTCCTTCCAACTGTGCTTGGAGATAGCGCCACATCTAACCTGTGCAGAGGATCTCAATTGCTACAGAATGCACATGCTCGCCTGCATTCATGATGCTTTGTGTGATAACATAATTTGTTCAAATCCAAGAGAATATCCATGGGTGAATGATGTATAATGATTTTGCATGAAGAAGAAAACAAAACACACATGTTAGAAATATTAAACATATAATATTAAGACAAATAGGCTCATATCAACTTTCTCCTTTAAATATTCCACATTTTAAAAATTATACTATAATTATGATTTTTAACCAAAGCATGAGCTATCTAAAACATTTTTTTTTTTTTTACTTCAAACACATGTCATTGAAGGATGCAATACATGACTCAATATAAAGTTCAATATTGGAACCGGGGTGTTATTCTAGAAATTTGGAGTAAATTCATGCATATCATATACCATATTACTAATAAGAATACAAAATTGTAGCTTGATTAAGATGAAGTGAAAATGAAAAATAGTGGGATGAAGTGATAAGCAAAAGACCAACAATTGCTTTAGTCGCATCTAGTAAATTTCCTAGCAATGACAACTAGTTCAAGAAACAATGATATGTAGTACTCAAAGTAATTAGGTGACATCTTCATCCAAAAAAAAAACAGTTCAGAATTTTTTTTTGCGTAGCAGAATGGCTTCATAGGACCTCTAAACTATATGAATTAACATTAAGTGAACTCCACAATAAAATGAGAAGAACGAGAAAATAAGAATCTAAACAATGAAAGGATGAACCTCCCAACCATAAGCACTACTATGCTTTAAGAGCTCATCTACCATGCACAAGGTATAAAACCAAGAGAAGATCATTCAGGTTTATACCATCATCTCCAATTTTAACTTTGGTTCATCTGAAAATTTTCAAGGTTGTCCATTAATTACCAATTAGTGTAAATTATTCTTTAATTTGACCCCACACATAGTGACCTGTGAATGGGGCCAACATTGAAATTTTTTCAGTTTGTGCTTGTACACACTAAAATTTGACATGGTTATATTAGATGCATGCATTGATGATATGGGAGGGTTTTGAGACTCAAATACGACTCATACAAATAATTCAACAATGAAA
>ML805060.1:150254-177342 GCA_009831015.1 Picea engelmannii | reverse complement strand
TCATTATGAAAAAATATATTTTACATTTTAATTGTCATTCCCTACTTATGTATAGATGGGTTAAACATTTTTATGGAATTTATAAGATTTAAAATATTGGAAATATTTATATTTAATTTATATAAAAGAATTATGAAATTGTGACAAAGGAAGTTGATCTTGAAATGACTTATAAAAGAGGGTTTTTTACTCAAGAAAAAGGAGGCATAATTTAATGGAGGAAAGATAAAATCTTTTACATACCATAAAAACGTAAGAAAAAACCTAATGAAGAGAAACTTAAAAACAAAGTTGAAGAAGAAAATGATATAAACAAAGAGATAAAATCCATAAATGTTCATCTATTTTGACATAAAAAAAACAATACTACAAACATTACTATTATTATTGGGGTCAAATATTATGGAAATGTTACACATGTAAACATTAAAGTTTCCAATACAACAATATTTTTTTATAGTGATGGTCATATGATATGATGGGACAATATTAGAAAATGACAATAATAAGGATCACATATGGAAAGATCGGATATTGAAAAAAGAAACAATTGAATGTATATCTAATAAGATAACATTTCTTGGCCTCGTCATATGATTATAGGGTGAACCATTTCAAAGAGAGAAGATGTTCCCAATATTTGATGTATCTCTCAGCACGAATTCAACCATAACTATGAAGAAGTGAATTGATTGGTAACATTGATATTAGAATTTAACTCATAAGCAATATATTCACAATGAAAATGTATAGAATTGCTTAATATTTGAATGATATAAAATTAATATCATTGGAAATTGTAGGGAATTGACAAAAATAAAATGGATTTGTAAGAATAAGAAGAATAAAAACACGTCAACTAATAATTACCTTAATTAGGAGTAAGAGAGGTATCTCACATGATGATGGAATGGGTCCAAGCCATATTAACCAATTTTTCAACCAAATGAAATCAATGAATAAGATGAATTGTTAAAGTTAAAACATGATTAGAATTAATCTAAAGTAAATAGAATAGATATGGAAAATCTTAAATGAAAGAAATATCATATATTAAATATAAAATCAGTATCCCAAAATGAAGAATGAGTTAAGATCCTAGATAAAATGTGAAATAGAGAAATTTTGAAATTATATCCAACCCAAGATGGCCAAACTTGAAGTGAATCACATGGAATCACATTAATACATTTAATTGGTAGAGTAAATGAGTAGAAGAAAAATAAGTATCGGGCTCCCAAAATGAGGAATGAGTTAAGATCCTAGACAAATTGTGAAAAAATAAATTTTGAAACTATATCCAACCTAAAATGGCCAATCTTGAAGTGAATTACAAGGAACAACATTAATACATTTGATTAGTAAAATAAATGAGTAGAAACAATATAAGTATTGGGTTCCCAAATTTAGTATCCTTTAGGTTTTCTCCCAAAGCCAATGAATCAAGAAGAAAATAGAAATGTTGGATTGAAGGGAAAAAGAATGGAGACAGGGAATATTGAAGATATTTATATGTGGAATATGGAAAAAACAAAGCAATAGAACAATGTTGATAATTAGTTGTGTAGGTCAATGGAATGGAGAGTAATAAATAACAACATGTTTCTCTTCAATCCTCTTTTCTTTTATAATTTTTATAATTTGAGTTTTATAATTTATGAGTATTTTATTAGGATAGACAAAATGATCCCTCATAATAAACATTTATCTTTATTTTCTAAAGAATTTAATAATATTATTTAAGGTTATTCTCTATTTAGTCTAAAACCTTCTCATTGTGTATTATTGTTGCTAATATTCTCCTCCTACTTAGTTCACTACTATGTGAGAGATTTCAAAGAATACTAGATGAATTGGAATATTCTTACTCATGTTAGCATTAATGTATGGAAAAGTCATCAAACCCTATGCTCTCAAATGATTTTTCAATGGCGCTTCAACAATGTTGCCTAAATCTTATGTTCAATGATGATTTTATTAATAGTAGTAGTCAATATATTGTTTTTGTATTTATGAAAATTTCTCTAATCTTTCATAAGATATAAGGAATTGGAAACTCTTTAAAATAATGAAATAGTCAAATTTTATGGCTCAAGAATCCAAGGGGAATTGAATTTGGTCTTATTTCCCTACTAGGGCCCACCTATCAAGTGGTCACTATTTATTGTTATATTTATTGTTACATTTAATTGTAGGCCAATATATATATTATGATTACCATGTTTGTATTGCATCCTACTATGTTTACAAATCCCTTATATCCTTTTCATTAAACGTTTTGTTGAGGATGATGAAGGTTTTACCTTAGTGGCCATAGCTTTCATTTCATTTAGAATGAAACTTGAAACTTGAACCTTGATATTTAAAAAAAAAACATCCCATTTTAATTTAAATGCAACCCACCAAATTCATGTTAATTTGAAGTTTAATAATATTGGTTCAATGTGGTAGACCGACCTACCATGACTTGTAACCTTTTATTGACCTATGGGGATTTGACCCACTTACAATATCTATAATAATAAACAAATCATCCTAATGTGTAATGACCCTATATGTGTCCTACTAACTCACTTGTGCTAAGATTGTCACATTGACATGCCAATATGATGACACATGTAACTCTTCCATCATGCTTGATGGTGTTGAGTTGGAACTATTCTATTGATGTGGGCCTTGTGGTAACCCTTCATGTAACTCTCTTTAATTCATTTGTATTGATGATGTGTGTTTCCACCTATCATCCATGTGTGCATTTGTTTGTCCTATGGCTTTGAAAGTTGTGGGGAAAGGAAAGGATTCTTAATGTCCCATGGGGATGCCCTATATCCTTTGTCCCATGGCCATTAACCACTAGTAGAGGATAGACAATGTGGGTATATGATAAGTTTCTCAACAATTAGAATTTTTCATTGGTGTGAATGTGAGTCAATGGGAATCAAGTCTTAGACCTATCGAGTGTCAAAATCTTGATCTCCCACTATTGAAAAATAAATAATCATACAACGCCATAATATATATATATATAAGTGCATTCTCTTTCATATTTTACCCCATACTAGTACCCTATCTACTGAGATGAAGGAACTACAACTTCCATGTTCAGGTTTGTGTTGTGGACAACCAATAAGTCTCCATGTAATGCCTACAAGTGGGTGAAAACATGACATATTTTTTTTATAGTATAATTACATTTAGAATATATATAAATCTTATTTAAACACTCCATCTCCATAGAAATAACTAAGTTAAGTAAACCCTTCACATCATGATCAACCCTTAGTTAAAACATAGGCAAGAATCTAATGTTAAAAGATAGGCAGGAATCTAATGTTAACCATCCATCTCCATAGAAATACTTATCTAATGAAGTGAATAATTCAACCCTATTTTAAACTCTTAGATAACAAAGACGTAGCCATCAAGGGTGAATACGTCATCTAAGGCCATATGTATCACCATGCACACAACCATTATGAGAATAAGTGTAGTTAAAAGACATCATATTTCATGGGAGTACTCTATGCATTGATGCTCGATAAATTAGTTTGAAGAAAGGGGAAAATGATTCTTCATTATGTAAGGTGGGTTCATCTCCCTTGTGTTGTCTTCTTTGAGAGTCATAAATATTTTCCTGAAATGTGCACAAAGGAAATTCTAAACTAGACTTAGGGGAAAATTTAAAAGGGAACCCAACAAATTTATGGGTACATGAGGCACTGAATGTGGGATGAAAAACCCCTATGGGTTTCATAAAACTAGATAGCCCTATTCTTAAGCATGGGGTTAATTGGATAAGACAACAATGTACTAGTTACAATCCAAAATAAATTGGATGTTGATATATATTACCCATAAATGGAAAAACAAAAGACCTAGGATTGTACAAGGATAAACTTTCAAATACATGTTTTATCCGTAATTGAATAGCAATAGTAGCATTCCCTATACCTAGACAACTATCACGATAAAAAAAAATCCAAAGTTTAGCATAAAAGGTAAATCCATGACCAAATATCTAGGTGCATGTTGCATCTCATAAATATCAATGTTGATACAACATCCTTAGTGCTAGTAGGTGTATCCTCTTCTTAGGTAGAGAATTGTATTTTAGGCCCTGTCTGTATTTGAACATGTTTATACTCTTATATAAATCACTACACAACAACATTTTTCTCTCTTAAATGGCACATCCATGGATTTTGGATATTTACAGTCAAATATATTGCAAGAAATATTGTTAAGGAAAAATAACAATTTGGGCTCTAAATTTTGTTCTTTATCCTCATCATAATCCTCTTGTTCAAGATCATACGAACAATGCAAGGAAAGAAGCCTATATTCATTATCATTATGAGCCTCGTGTAATTATCCATACAATTTTTATTGATATCATACACCGTGGAAAATAAAGGAAGTGTAATGTTATTGAACTCAAGAGTTACATGGGCTTCTTCATCTTTAACAACTTCATTGGATTCTTGTTCAAACTTAAGTGAATAAGGTAGGAAAGAGTGAACATCATTGTTAGAACTAGATTCATTTGTACATACAATATTTTTCATAGTATTAGAGATTATTGAAAACTCTTGGCCTTCCTCTAGAGTGGCTCTTGTATGTGAATATTTACCTCGTGGGTTACTTCAACATACAATGAGTCAATTGAAAAAACCGATAACAAATGTTTCGTTGATAGCTCTCTTATTGCATACCATCATTATGAACATAACTTGAATATATGGTTTGGTCCTAAAAAATTCCATTAGAATGACTTAAGGGTAATTAATATTTAGTAGATAATGATGCTTCTAGTTTATCCCATTTTTTGATGATCTAGTGAGGAAACAAAGTATAACATTGAAGCACCTTTCCTTACAGTGTGTGGTAAAATAAATCAATAGTTGTATTGATGTAGGAGCATCCTTTTCCAAGTAGTATATACTGCATGCATTTGAATTTATAGGCAGATTCCAAATCCTTATAACAACTTCCAATTCAAATTCCAGGATGTATGCATGTCTACTTTGCCCTAGGTGTGCATTTTAATGCCTATGCAGGCATTTTCTTGAATTGTTGAAATAAGAGAAAATTATTTTTCAAATGGAATAATGACTTAAGATGAAAATATTTCATGGATGATTGAATGTGTAACATCCCCTAACTTAACCAAGGAACATTACTTGTGAAAAATACACATAAATTCGATTTTTTTTCAATTAACTAAATCCTTGTAGCTTACCAACTACGAATTATACATAGATTTAACCACTACATATACCAATTATTTAAATGCAGATATGTCATGCTAGCTGACATGAATGTCGCCTCCTCACTAAGAAAAATTGTACACGTAACATCCTTTGTGTTGCACATGGAAACTATTCACAGCGCGCACACAATAGGCTTTGTACTACGTGCAACAACCATTCTTAGCATGCATGACGATGCAAGCACTACACCGGAATATGTTACCATTACTACTAAAATCAATTAACAAATATATTTAAACCTTGAATTATGAACAACATGAAAATCAAGCTCAATCAATTGTCCATACTAGTTAAAAGCATAAATGCAACTAATAGTTTCACCACAACAACATATAATCCATTCTCATGCACAGAGTAAAATGCACAACAATTAAACTCGTAGATTAAATCAAAGAAAATAAACACTTACCTTTTTAAAATAGTTGTGCAATCAACTACTTGGGAAAGACGTTCCACCCAACCATTTACTTGTTGTTGCAAATATCAATAGAAATTCACTCCCGAGTTGGGGCTAGGAATATATAAGAAAAGGGTGCCTCTCATAGTCCACTCACAACTCAATATCCCATAACTCACTGGCATTTTCCTACAGCTATCCCAAATTTCCTTCGTCTCACTTTCTCTTGACCTTCCCAACCCAAGGAATGTACCCATTCACTGCTCTCAGTCCATCAGGTGTACCACCACCATGATAGAATCATGTTTCTTCACTATTTTGGGAATCTTGGTAATAAAATCAATTGTAACCACTTCCCATTTCCACTCAGGAATGGGAAATGGTGGTAGCAACCCCGTTGGATGTCTATGCAATGTTTTCACCTTTTGGCATTCTAGGAACCTAGCAATATAATTAGCCACTTCTTTCTTCATTCCTGGACAAAAGCATTGGCTTATTACAGTTGCAATTGTCTTATGATATCATGTGTTCCCAACATATGACACATTATGAATTTCCCTTAGCACTATATTTTTCATCTCTCCGGAATTTGGCACATATATTTTCCCTTTGTACATGAGGATTTTATCCTCTTTCAGCTCATAATAATTAATTTTCTAATGGAAATTTCCTTGCTATAATGTCTCTTTTATTTTTAGATATTGTTGATTTGAATTTGCAGCCTCTAAAATTTTGTCTCTTAAATCTGTGCTAAACATGTTAATGGCTGAAATATGTATTTCATGAGCTCTTATGTTAATTGAACCAGCCACCTGATTTTCCTTTCCATTGATATGCTTAATTTCAAAGTCATATGCACTCAAAAATTTCAACCATCTTGTTTGTGTGGCATTTAATGTTGGTTGTCCAAACAAATGCTTCTGACCGTAATGGTCTTTCTTTAACTCAAATCTTCTCCCCATAAGGTAATGTCTCCATATTTTTAATGCATGTATAATGGTTTCTAATTCCAAGTCATATATAGCATAATTTCTCTCATGCTCCTTTAGTTTTCGAGACTCATAGCATACAACATGTTTTTTTTTAGTGAAGACTCCATCGAGCCCTTCCTTACATGCATCAGTGCACACTACAAAATCTTCAGCTGGATATACAATATTTAATATTGGTGCACTTGTCAAAATGTCTTTCAACTGCTGAAAACTTTCTTCACATTTGGGAATCCATTCAAATTTCACTTCCTTCTTTTGCAAAGAAGTGATTGGGCTTGCAATCTTTGAAAAATATTTTATGAATCTTCAGTAATAACCAGCAAGACCCATAATTGATCTAACCTCAGTCACATTTCTTGGCACCACCCACCCACTAATGGCCTCTATCTTCTTGGGATCAACTACTATCTCTTATTTTGATATAATATTCCTTAAGTAGTGAATCTTATTTTGATAAAATATGCACTTACTTAATTTTCCATACAACTTGTGCTCTCTCAAAACTTGCAGCACCATTCTTAAATGTTTTGCATGCTCTTCTTATGTCCTTGAATAGATGAGTATATCATCTAAGAAAACAATCACAAACTTCTTCAGGTATTCCCTGAACACTCCATTCATCAGGCACATGAAAAAAGTTGGGACATTTGATAGTCCAAAAGGCACTACCATAAATTCATAATTCCCATATCTTGTTCTAAACATTGTCTTGTTGATATCCTCTTCCTTTATCCTCACTTGATGATAACCTGATCTCAAGTCAATTTTAGAAAATATTTTTGCACATTTCAACTGAAAAAAAAGATCATTAATCCTTGGAAAATTATATTTGTTCTTTATTGTGACCTTATTCAACTGCCTAAAATCAATGCATGACTCATTGATCTTTATCTTAGCACCTATGGAAAACTGAACTAGTCAATATTTCTTACTCCTTTGCAACTGAAATATTTCAACAATTTTAGAGTTTATGTAACTATGGATAGCTCCATAATAAATTAAAATTTCTATGGGTTGGTTATCAATCTTACCTTCCACTTCAATCATGGGGAGATTGATACTTTGATAGCTTGTTGTCCAAGGCTACATAAATCCTTGGCATGTTTCCTCCCATGTCTTCAATTGTTTCAACCTCATGAATGGTGTGTAAAGTCATCATTCTCTCACCTTGGTGAGGGAAGTCCCTATATAAGTTATTTCCCTCACATCCCCATCATTGTACAGGTAGTAGCCTTGGCCTTTTCCCAAATGAATCTGTTATATGCTCATTTTGGGTTGACTATCCTTGTTGATTTTCTTGGGAGTGATTCTTGAAAAATGGTGGCTTAAAACCTTTCCGCCTTCGATCCCTCTTTCCTTTCATCTTGTCATTCCACTCTTTTTGGAAGACTGGCCTCCCTCTACTCTATTCATAAAGATTATTTTCTCTCCTTATGGTCTCCTCCAAAGTCTTGGGGTTATCATATTGTATCTTGTCACTGTAGAAGGAGGGAAACCCACTTTGAAATATTTGTAATTTGACTTTCTCATCCTTGATGAAGCCAACATACTTCAACAACTCAAAAAACCTCTTCTCATATTCATCCATTTTCATGCTTCCCAACTTGAGTTCAAATAACTCTTTCATCCTTATCTCATAGTAATGCTCTCACAAATATTTCTCCTGGAAATATCCTTTGAACTACCTCCATGAGACCTTCCTCTCATCAAGGTGTTTTGATTTCTTAAGTTTATCCCACCACATGGTAGTCTTTCCTTGTAAGTTGTAGGTTGCAATTCTTGTTTCTACTCTTGAGGGATAATCATACAGCTGGAAATATTTATTCATTTCCAACAAACAAGCCTTGGCCTCTGCCTATGCCTCTTCTCCCTTCATGTTCTCACCAATGAAGGTTGGTAGCTTTATTTTCCTATGTTCACCTTGAAATATGTCTACCTCATGCCTTCTCCTCTTCCTCTTGACAGGAGACACACTTGGGATACTCCCTAGCCATGAAATTGCATGATCTCTCCTAATGGATTTCCCTGGGGAATGATGGCATCTTCTCGTACACCTTGATTTCATTTCATTCCCATGCTCATCCCTTTTGCTATGGGATTTGGATGGTGTCACTTGTCTAGCACTAGTTTCTTGTTGTGTGCCAGAGTCCTTATTGGCTTTCCTCTACAACATGTTCCAGCTTTATAGTATCTCTTCTTGAGATTTCATAATATTTTCATTATCATTCCTATAGCTATGCACTTCTCTATGCAGTATTCTCATAGTTGTAGGCTCCTTCCTGTCTCTTCTTCCATTAAAATTTGTCTTAGCATTTCCCATTTTGACATGTAGACCTATGACCTCTTCTTCATGGATGTAGGACCCTTGGGCATCCTCATGACCATGGTTCTCATATAGGAACCAAAATTCCTTCTTGTACCTATAAATTCTACAAGAAATTGTGCATGCAAACAATTTTTTAGTAGACAAAATTATATATACACAGTTCTGGAAAAGAATGCAGAAATTTTTCTGCTCTTTAATTCCACCAATCAACTCATTTTGCATTGATTATAATTTAGAAATCCCAGATAAAATTTCTAAGTTAATATATGGATCCTCCTCTCCAATATATTTCCAATAACTACTTTCTTGCTCAATTCTAATCTCTAAGCATAAATTTGGTCATCTAAATATTGATAATTCACTCCTCTTGCACACTTTTCATTTTGATGCAATTAATCCCAAACACCAACTTTTATTACTTGTAGAAGAAAATTTGTCAAAAACTAGGGAAAATTTTGTATTATACATAGATAAAAAAAGATGACAAGGAATTCATAACAACTCTCATATCTTCAATCTAATGCAAAAGGCAAAAACTGCAACAATCTGAAAATGACAACTTTTTCCTTTTTCATCCTTTTTTCCATACTTCGAATTTTTAGCCAAGCGGGCTATCTCCGAAACTGATCACTTATAGAAAAAATTCACTATATCAAATTTGTCCATATTGATGAATATACAAAATATCGAGCAAATAATGTTTTTCATATTTATCATTTGAGGACCTTTTTCCTCCTTGGAAAATCCCCAAAAAGTGGCATGGAATAATAGATTTTTCCCCGTTTCAGCACCCCTATTCTAAACCCATTAGAATACATCCAATTCCTTCACACGATATCTTCATGTCTTCTATTCTGACACTCTGTACAAGTTTCAACAATAATTTTGCTCCTATCACTAAGCTTGACCCTGATCTTCAAAAACATGTAATTTTCATTTTATGGAAAATAAAAGTATAATTAGCCAGTGGCCTTGTCTGGCACTTCTATATCCCTCCTTACTACGAACAAAACCTAGAAGTTTCATCTCAATATGACTTAATCTTCTCCAGTTATTGCCAAAATATGATTTTGGCTCCAGATTTAGCTTTTTTCTAGGCTTTAGGACAATCATTTTTTTAGACTATAGGACAATTTTGTCTATGTGGTATTCTTTTTCTCTTCTTCCTTTTCGAATCTCGTGCACATCAATTGTGTATTATTCTCCAATATTCAACATGCTCCAGATCCATAATGCACAATGCCAATATTTAGTGCATGCCCATCACACCAATATTGAGTGTGCACAACTTATATATTACGCACCAATATACATTGCACACAACTATTTATACCACCCACCAATATCCAGTGTGCACTACTTTTTATACCACACATCAATATCCAATGCGCGCAAATTTTTATGTTGCACACCAATATTCAATGCATGCAAATTTTGTGCCATGCACCAATATCTAGTGTGCACAACTTTTGTGTTGCGCACCAATATCCAATGCACGTGAATTTTTACGTCGCGCACCAATATCTAGTGTGCGCAACTTTTAATGTTGCACACCAATATCTAGTGCACACAACTTTGTTTTTCGTGCACCAATATTCAATGTGCACAAATTTTGTGTCGCACACCAATATCATGTGCACGTAACTTTTTATGTCATGCACCAATATCCAATGCATGAAACTTTTTATAGTGTGCACCAATATCTAATGCACACAACCAATTATGCACTATGCAATGCCAATATTTAGAGAAAACAAGTCCTTTGTTCGCTTAGCTAGTTTTCCCTATTTCGAACTTGCGACCATCGTGAAAATGCTTGACTCGCCTGTCTAAGAAAAAATCAGTGACTTGGAAGTTGAAATGACCCCTCCATAACAACCATTCCGACAGTTATTTTGACTTGAATTTTCTTGGAAATTTAGGAATTTTACTCAGATTTTACTGTTAACCCTAAATTTGGCACAACTCAATGCGAAGATGGTGAATTTTCCAACATCGTGCTAATATCAAGCCCATACAAGTCCAGTGTTGAACCAAAAAGCTTTGATACCATTCTAGAATGTCCCCAAGCTTAACTGAGGAACATTACTTACGAAAAATATGCATAAATTTAAATTTTTTCCAGTTAACTAAATCCCTGTGGCTTACCAGCTACGAATTATACACATATTTAACCATTTCATATACCAATTATTTAAATGAAACTACATCATGCTATCTAACATGAATGTTTCCTCGTCACTCAAAAAAATCGTGCACGCAACAACCTTCATACTGTGCATGGAAACTATTCACAATGTGCATGCAACAAGATGTGTGCTGTGTGTGGTAACTATTCTTAGCGCGTACAACAATTCAAGAACCGCGTCGACATCTGTTACCATTACTATTAAAATATATTAACAAACACATTTAAACATATAATTATGAACAACATGACAATCAAACTCAAGCAATTGTCCATACTAGTTAAAAATGTAAATAAAGCTAATAATTTTACCACAACAACATATAATTCATTCTCATGCATAGAGTAAAACACACAACAATTAAAATCATACATTAACTCAGGAAAACAGATAAACACTTATCTTTTTAAAATAGTTGTCCAACCAACTTCTTGGGAAGCAAATTCCACCCAATTGCATACTTTATGTTGTAAATATCAACAACAAGTCACCCTCGGGTTGGGGCTAGGAATCCACAAGAAAATGGTGTCTCTCACAATCCACTCATATCTCAATATCCCACAACCCACTGGTATTCTCCTACAACTATCCTGAATTTCCTCCATCTCTCTTCCTTTTGACCTTCCCAACCCAAGGAATGTACCCATTCACTACTCTCAGTCAATAGGGATTCCCATTTGTTTATGAGAGTCTCTCTAGCACAAGTAACTAGGAATCTCTCTACTAGGAACTAAAGGGAAATCACTGCTAGGAAAACTACCAACAACAACAACATATACTTGATGTTATAGTGCAAATCACAAAAGATTTCACTCGTTAGGCCTGACAACCTAGCTCTTCAATCTTCATCTCCCAAGTGCTCCAAAATGCTTTGACATGCTCTAGAATTCACCCATCCTCCTTGCTCTATATTCAACGCTCTCGTTTTCTGCTCTCTACTTATTGTTCATGTAAAACTCAATGTGTAAAAAAAATATCTATAACTACCCATACGAATTTCCTCTATTTTTTAAAGATAGTTGACTACTCACTCTGCCCAATGTTGATTGTAATTCAACCCCCCTCTCATGCTCTCCAATAAATATGGGATGTGACTCTCACACCCACCCTCTTATATGAGTTTAATGTTTGGGTTCTCATACACTCAAACAAAAATTAGAAGTTATCCCCAATGATAATAAAATTAGGGAAAATGGGTTGAATTAATACCCATAATTAATTCCCCCTTGGACCCCTATTAGACACTCTCTTCTCTTGTGGAAAACTCAGCCCCCAGCTTTTTCCATATCCCTCAGCAACTTGTATCATATTTATTTATTTGAAAATAGAAAATACATCTGCATATTACATCGTTTGGCCATAACCACATTCATATCTACATTATGCATTAAGTAAACTGGGGATTATAGTGGGGATGTTACATAATGTATAGCTTGGATCAACTTATAGAACTTGATTTGAAACCATAACATGACCTCATCATGCATTTTTGTGATGATGGCATGCAATTAATAGAAATGTCAAAAACAATGCCATGTGGTAGTTTTGCATGAAAACTGTGTGCATTGGGAGATAAAACAAGAAAATCCAAAAAATGGGTTGTGTGCCCAACATGGAAATTTATTGATCCAAGGTGGACCATTTTCTTATATCATGTTTCATGAATACTTGGCATGCATTTTTGCAAGGCCTCCTAGAATGTTTTGAACACTATGTAAAAGAAGGGCAAATTTTAGTTTCTTTGAACAACATCAACTTTAAAGACTCAAATTGGAAATATGGAAATGTAGAAAGGTGGGGAATGTAAAAACAAATACTCTTTGTTGGATTGTAGTGGGAATACATGGGGTTTATCATCAATACACCAACAAATCCCTTAGACACTGGCCCTTTCGGCATCACCTACAAGCAAGTGAAGTCTCACCCAAGGCATCTAGAGGGGTTGCAAGAACCAAGGTTCTACAGTGATGAGGGGAAGTGAAGCATACAACATGTATTTACTAACTATCTACTCATGTGCACAGTCTTCATTACTTAACAGTTAATTATCATGCCACAACTCTATGTGCGACATTAATTTACTTGACATACATTCAATTACCAATTACTTTAATGCGTGACATTCTAACAACATATATGAATAATCCATTCATCATACTTAAACATTTATCACCATATAACATGCAAGAACAACACACCACAATACAAGCGTTTAATGTGGTTCACCCAACTTTGGCTATGTCCACAACGGTTGGCTTATTATATTAGTCATTGATAATTTGCTTATAATTGTGCACTACGTTAAAAAATATGCAACGATAACATTACCCAAACATGCCTAGTTGTTATGTTGCAGTGCGAACTTCACTCCTCATTCATAACATCCAAACACTTAGCCAAAAATCAACTCAACTTACCCCAAAGAGAAATAGGCACTTCTCATATTTCGAACATCTTCTACCCAAAATGCCTTACATATTTATAAATCAAAATAGTCTTAAGCCTATTACAAAGTGCACAAAATGTCCCAAAATCCTAACCACTTTCCTCCTTTTGTGCATCACTCTGTCGCGCTTCCTTATGTCGTGCACTTTGAATCCTTAAATTCTGCTCCCGTCACACGCTCTAGTCCATCTTCTAACTTCCTTTTCTTCTTTGACTTATTTTGGCACAAATCCCAAAACTTAACCAAAATTCCTATCCAACAAGCCCCCAACACTCACCTGTGGCTCGTTCTGAGGCACGCAGTCCTTCTTCTAGTGCGCCATGAAGTTTTCAAAGGTCTCTTTCGATTTTGTGGCCTTCTCCTTTACCTCTATTTCCTTCTTCAAATTTTGGTCAATTTTTTTGGTAGTGATTTGAGCCTAGATCTTCTCAACACTTTCATCAGCTTCTTGTTTGATTATACCTTGAATTTTTGTTAAGGTCATTGTCACTCTGTATGTTTTGTCCTATAGTACTTCTATATATTGTGCACAAGCCTACTACTCTGCGCTTAGCTGATTCATTTCTGAATACATATTTCTATTCTCATTCATTGTAGTTACCACCTCTGTTGGTGGTAATGTGTCCATCACTGCTTTGAACTTTTGTTCCTTTTCTTGCGCAGCCTAAATATTCTAGTGGATTTCTTGTTGCTCCTAATCTTCACTTAGTTGGGTCTAGACACCCATGGTTTCTTTCTGCAACTGAGCACATTCAACTTCTAGATTCTTTATGCTATCCACCATTGTTGTCATTGCCTCTTCCCTTTTCTCTCTTTATTATGGCGGAGTGCTCGACGTCATGCGCGCTTCTAGGTCTACTATTCATACGAGGAAGCCCTGAATAGATTCAATTATCTTCGTTACTTGGTATTCAACCGGGGCCTCCGTCTAAGTCCAAGCCTCTTGGATTTCTCGGTAAACCTTATTGAAGGCATGTTGCATCCTTTCCACCTTTTGCATGACCTCATTGTGCTCATGATTGACCTTTTTGAATTCCATCTCCAAGGCTACATTCTCAGTTGTAACCTTAACTAGCTCACTAGACGTATTTTATGTGTGAAATTTCATCTCTTTCATCATGCTCAACTGCAATTCTTGTAAGACATTTGTTGGTAGGTGAGATAACACTAAGTCAATGTGACTTGGTGCCCTTCCTTGTTCTTACATCTTTGTGTTGGGAAATTATATTGCTCTTATCACTGGCTTGATTAATCAGCGTTCACCTGCTACTGCTAACGACTGGGAGATTTGTGGCCCTGCCTCCCTAGTCTGTGTAGTACTTGTTGTCAGTTCATATTCTATATGTCATCTTGGCATGATGTTTTTTGCTTCTAACACATGTTTCAACTCAAACATCTTCTCATGCATTCCTTTGTACATATCTTCCTGATGTTGCATCATGCACTGAAATGTATTGTTTGTAACTTCCTTCACTTGATCTCTTATCTTCTCCATACCTTCCTCTGTCAATGCCTGGATAGCCACTTCCTTAACTACCTTGCACTTTGTCCGTTGTGGGACGGATCTTCCTATCTCTAGTTCTTTCCTCTTCCTATCTCAGGGCGTGATGTTGTATGGTGTGTGGTTCCTTCTATGCCCTTACCTTTTTCTTGTTTGGCTCCTTCTTCATCATCATCTTTCTCTTGTACTCATGGGTTTGGTTTCATCGATGGCCCTATTTATGTTGGTGGAATATTCCACTCGACGTCCCAATCGACCATAATATGTCCCATCTCTTACTCTATCAATATGTACTAGGTTGGAAACCATTGTTTATTCAGGTCCTTAATTGCTTGTACATACATATGGTGATGCCCTACCTTAAAATGCACCACTTCCTTATATGCTTAGACCACCTATGGTAATATTCACAATTTCCTCTCAATGTTGTCTCTAATAGTTTATTTATAAAAATAGAAGGAAACATTGCTATCCATTTGTTGCGCTTTGTGTGTCGTATACCACAAGTTCTGGTACAATGTGACTAAACATGGCTTGTTCATAACTCCAAAAAATTGTGTGTTGTTTGGCTCCCTCCACATGGACAATGCTATTAAAATGAGTAACCAAGCATAGTGGAATTAAATACCCTTATCCTGGGCCTCTTCACAATCAATCAGAAATTGGCTTAGTAAAAATGTCTCCCAGATCATCTAAATTCCCTCGACACACCTTTCTACTGTTGTTATCACTTTTGTGGGGACTTGATATGTTCTAGCACTTTATTAAAAAATTACATGCTAAGGCTTGCATTACAAACCTTACTGTCGGGTCGCATATGCTTGCAACATCCAATCTTCATTGTCCATGAAATGTATGGAATTTCTCCTTCATTCTCTCGACGTGAGCCTTTTCATTCTTCTTGTCAAAAAAAAATAATGAGGGGTCCTCCCCTTGCGTGACGGAAGGCCAACAATGCACACGATCATATTGATATCAATGGAAACTGGCATGCCGAGCCACAAGTAGCCCCCATGTACATAACTAAGCAACATATTTACACAAGCATTAATCTCTAGGCTCCTCCCAAAGTGTGCTATGTCAAACAGGTTAAAATACCTTCCTTATGTAATCCCGTAGCCCAAATTTGTGGCTTGATGACAATCATATGTGTTTCGAAACTAATGTGCTTCTTCAAGAACTTGCCAGGCACCAATTCTAGAAACTTATTTTCATCTGTGATGACGTGGTCGTCATATTTCAAAGCGGGTATTAGGCCTAACATGTCCCCTTCTTGGAATCACTATCTCCATGAGTGGATACTTCTTATCTTTCTACAAATTGACATGTTTGGCAGATGACTTTCTCAGTGGGATGTAGTCTCTACAGAATCTCTATGTTAAGGAGGATGCCTCATATGTCTCTTCCACTACAAGCGTCTTCGCTAGTTGACTGCATTGTTTCTTTGATACTGACGCTGAAGTTGTTGCTACCTTAGATGGTGCCATCTTTCTCTGCGATTATTCTCTACGTCTAATTGGGCTATACAATTTGGCTTTGAAACTTCGACTCTATAACTCGACTCTCTATGTGAATTCTAGCTAACAATAACCTTGCCCCGTCGACCCTTTGCATGCTTTATACCTCATCACCAGCTGTTAGTTTCCCTTTGTGCCTAAACTTTCCATCTAATCCACTAGTGATTTGCATTCATTAACTTCCTTAATGCTCCATTAACTCCATATCTTCGTCAAATTTTCCGTTATATTCTCCAACCTGTCAAAATCTTCTTGCCAATCTACATTTATTATTACATGGCACTACTTCTTCCTCATTATGGTAGCTCTTTATTGCATGTCCCATCATGGATTGTCTTAAATTCTCTTAACTGTAAACTATGTGATCTTGTCGCCCTACATGATCTCTTCTCTCTGCGCAAACTTGCTTCATTCTTATGTGTGCTCTTTTGCTTGCTTCTTTCTCTTCTGTGACAATTTCATGTTTTTCATTTGTACCTGCGAATCTTAAATTCTTGGATTCTTCCACTTTCGACTTCTTCCCTGAACCATATTTTTTCTTTTTCCTACTTTTCTTGGTTTTTCTTTCTTTGTCTACCTTTTATTTCTATAGTACACTATGATACAAGTTATCATCCACAGTTCTCCTAGTGGGTGGAAGGACAATTGTCCCTGTACAATTTCATTTGACTCCCATTCACTAGTCTTACTAGGACTTGTTCATCCAATTGTTCTAGCTGCACAACACCTTCTTAATTCACATATATGATCATGTATGGCCCTATCTATTGCATCCTAAACTTTCTAGGGTGATGTAACAACTTACTTTCATAGAGTAGTACCAAATATCCTGCTTGGAACTTCTTTTGCTTAATGTATCTATCATGCCATGCCTTTTCACGTGCCTTTTGTACTTCCTGATGGAACCCTGTGACAAATTGATCTTCCTCTAATACCAATAATTGTGATAGTCTTTCTTCTACTACGTTGGAATCTTTAAGGTATGTCATCGCAGCAATGCGCAGACTCAGTACAAGAAATTTCATGGGCATGACTGCTTCCTGACCATATGCTAATCTAAAAGGCGTCTGACCTGTTAACTTATTATATGTAGTTCTATAAGCCCATAGCACTACAGGAATCCTTAAGTCCTAATTATCCCTCCTACATTACATACCTTTGTCAATTCATTCTCTAGTCTCTTAGTGAAGGCCTCCACAGTTCCATTTGCTTGGGGGAAATATGGAGTGCTCTTTCGATGTTGAATATGGAACTCTTATGTCAATGTTGCAATTGTATTTTTCAAGAAGTGAGTCCCATGATCGCTCATAAGTACTTTAGGACACCCAAACCTTTTAACTATGTTCTCAAATAAGAACTGTGAAGTTGTCTCCACACTGCAATCTATAATTGGTTATGCTCTACCCATATTTTCAAATAATATGTCGCGGTAATTATGTACCTAGATCTTGATCTTCATCCTAGTGGGTTAATTGGTCTGATAAAATCTATTGCCCATTTTTCAAATGCTTGCAAGGTGACTTATGGATTCAAAGGCATCTTGTCCCTTCACGATGGCCTTCCTACTATTTGACAAACATCACATCTCTGACAATATTCATTAGCATCCTTATGAAGGGTAGGCCACCATAGCCCTGCGCACACGATATTCTATGTTGTCATCTTTCCTACATAATGTTCTCATGCAATTCCATCATGCACCTCTACTAGGATCATTGGTCTCTCATGTTCCAACACACAATGTCATAATATCCCATATGTACCTAACTCATATAGGTTTCCTGCTATAAACAAATAATATGTTGCTTTAACCACTAGTTGTTGCTTCTATGTTATTGTCATGTCGAATGGAGTGATTATTGTACTAAAAAAATGGTCAATCTTTGTAAAGTAGTCGTCTACCATTTGAACTGAAAATAATTTTGCATCTAGTAAACTATTGTCTAGATTTCCTACGTCTTCGCTTTCCAGTATCCGCAACAAATGGTCTGGTCCTGCATTCAATTTCTCTAGCTTCACAATAACTTCAAAATCATACTCATGGAACAGTAATAACTATCTGCATATTCTCCCGCCCCCCCAACACTGGCTTGTCCACTAGATATCTAAGCGCAGATTGGTCTGTATACATCTTGAAATGGGACCCCAACAAGTAGTGTCTGAACTTCTGCAAGGCATAAACCATTGCCATTCCTTCCCTTTCTGTCGTCATGTAATTATTCTCAGCAATTGACAAATTCTTGCTAACAAAGGTAATTGGATGGTCGAAAAGAGATCTTGATATTCGTGTAGTAGGTATGTAATCTTTTCAATAGTCTCAGCATTCCAATAGTCACCAATATTTGTGAACTTAGGTCTCTCTTTCATGCCAATATTCACTTTGATCACTCTTAATGGATTCACATATGCATTGGATTCGAGTTCTGGACCTACTACGTCATGATCCCCTTCAGTATCTGGTACTTGCACATTCCTTGGGTCTTCTTCCTATTGATCTTCTTCAGTAACATTATAACATTCCAATACTTCATGGATTGTCGCAAATTCTATGTGCGCATTACACGTAGGTACTATTTCTATCTGGTCTTCTTTCATAAAAATATTGATTTTAATGACTTGCAGAGCTGCATCTAGTAAGGGTGACTCAAATTCAAAACTAAAGGTTACCTTGAAATTCTGGGTGATCTCTTCCCAGTCTGTTTTCCCTCTACACACTTCCAGTTCTTGGGAACTATCTCAAGTGTATGTATGAACGTGTACATCCATTCATGTT
Source organism: Picea engelmannii (assembly GCA_009831015.1). Lineage (NCBI taxonomy): Eukaryota > Viridiplantae > Streptophyta > Pinopsida > Pinales > Pinaceae > Picea > Picea engelmannii. The sequence goes on along the minus strand of ML805060.1, from coordinate 157,931 downwards.
TTGGAACCTGTCTCCAAGTTTTCATACACTACGCAACATGATCTATCGGACTTCTCCTCCCTGTATACTTGTGTGTAACTTATTCTATTCCAAAAATTATCCGCATCATCCTTTTACAATGTTGTCAATCCTCTATTCCTTTCTTGTGTGTTTTCCACCATATCACTAGGGTTTCTTTCATTGCAACATCTAATGCCAAGAATCTTTGTTGTTCGGGTATCTGCAACTCATATTCTTTTAAAAAGGAACTTACATTATTTAATCCATCAAACCTAACTTCCTCACATACATTTGTTCCAATCCAGCGCAAAGAGCAAGTAATGTGAGCACATATTCTGGTCAATACTTCATGTAACCAATGATGCCAATGTTCAATCCCTTCCTTTGAATCTGACACACAAGATATAATGCTTTTCCAACTAATCTCACCATCTGTAGTAGGATTGACATAATCATCCATGCACATGATCATATTATAAAAGTTATCAATTTCCTTTCTCATGGTTTCCACATACCTTCTTGCTTCTATAGGATCTAAGGGTGCAATAACCTTTAATCCCCCTCTTTCAAAAATCATTTCTCTCTTCTTCAAGTTAATAATCATATGGTTGTCAAAATCCTAGTCTAGTCCGAACAACGCTGGATACGACTGACTGTCATCCATGATCTCAATGACCTCAAAGTTAGCTACGCAATACACTCCATATAGATTCACATGTACTCCTACCAGTATCCTGATCAATATTATCTTATGCTATTTTTCCAATATCCATTGAACAGTTGACCAAACTAACTTCAATTTGCCCATCATTTCCCACGTCTTCCTTGGAAGAACATTTACATCTGATCTTAATTCTAATATGACATTATCCATGTCATACTCTCATATTTGTGCATTCAATCTGAATTATATGTTTGTCTTCTTCTTACGCAATACTTGGTTCACTACTCTATGTGTTGTAGGTACTTCTCTATCTTGGGTGCATTGATCGATTATTCCAAGTAGTGTGTTTAACATTGCTTTGTCCTTCATCAATTCTAAACAACTCTTTCGAAAATCTTTCAAAGTGTTTACCTTTTCGACTGACCTTTCTAGGATGTTGTGATCATAGATTGATGACATATCATATACTAGTGGCATTTTTTACATTGATGTTATCCAGTCTGGTCTTAATATTTCCTTGTTGGCTTGCTGATATGTCTCTTTCTCTTTCTTTGGGTTAAATGTTGGCATGGGATCAACTACTTTCCTTATCCATTGCTCGACTCCCTTTCCCTTTTATGTCACATTTTCTCTAGCTCTCGTTCTACCGCGTGTAACGATTGCTACTCTGGGATGATCTCCACGCTCCTCAGATGCTTTCATTTGTAGGTTCTGGTTTTGGTTCTGATTTTGATGCTAATGCAAGTTCTGGTTCCCTCTTGCTTTCCATTTCACTATCAGTTAAGGATAGTCTACTTTCGCATGGTGCATTTCTCTACAGTACATGCATGTCGTGCAATGATTCGAACAGTCTCTTGCTAAATGTCCTGGTTGATTGCAATTATAACAAATTATCAGTCCTCTTCCACCTCTACCAAATCCATCTCATCCTCGACCTCTGTCGAATCCTCCTCCTCCACCCTAGTTAAATCCTCTCGAGGTATTATACTATGTAACTCATCCTTTGGTTGTGACATTTTCTTCTTGGATTCTATATGTATCTGAAGTGCACTCTCTCATTAAGTCGAATGCGTGACAATATTTCTCATCGTGTCCTACAGATTTGCGAAAATTATAGGACAAGTTTGTGGATGTACTCTGGTACTTTTGCAATAATGGAAAAGCATTCATATGATGCCCCCATGTCTTGCATATTTCACAATACCCTAATCCTCCTGCTAATGGTTTCAGTGCTCCTTTATCCATATACTGTACAAATGTCGGGCACTCATCTTTACAATGACCTTCTGTCTTACATGTAATACACCAAACTCGTTCATGTTTTTCCTTTTTTTTTATTTCTAATAATTGAATCCTCAATGCAACTAACTATGACTGTACCTGTGCCACTCCTACATCATCTCCTACAAGAGATGCTTCCAAATTCATCACGATTTATAATTCTTTTGGCTACGACATGACCTTTGGTTGTGTCAACGAGCAGCGAATGTGCAGCAACAGACCTGCAATAAACCATTCTCGATGTTGTTCATAGGAATTTGAAACGTTAATTTACCCATCACATATTTAAATCTATGATTGTAATCCCAAACTGTCTCATTTGATACTTTCTTAATTTCTTTCAGTTCTTTGATATACTACGACTTTGATTTCAGCTTCCTAAATTCCTTTAACAAGGCTTGTCCAATCTCTACTAAAGTCCTTGATTGTCCTATAAGTGTATAAGTTTGATACTTCATGTACCACAACAGTGCATGACCTATGAACGTCGTGGCTAACTACGCAATCTGCGTCGCCTCGTCCTAGACATTCTTCACAGTCCATATCATGTTGCATACAAACATATGTTGCTTAGCGTATTCCAAACCCACTCCATGGAATTCAGGAATTATCGTTGTATGATCCATCCCTGCCATTGTATTATGTGTAGTACTTACCTTTGGTGATGTTGACTGACTCGGGTTCGTTGTGCTACTTCCACTATTCTGACTATTGTTCTGACTTCCTCCACTAACTACAATTTCTCTTGACAAAGTTCCAGTTTCTACTTCAGATATGGGTGTCGCACATGGGATCGTGGGTTCAACACAGATTTTGATCTGAGATGGACTTCCTTCTTCTGTTGGATTGTAATGAGGATTATTTTATTTCTCTTTCATTTCTCTGTACGGTGTGATCTGAAGTACTACGTTGGAGTCTCTGTGTTTGTCTTCCCTCTTAGCCATAGTCTCTTTCTTACTATACCTAAACATTTTCCCACAGTGCAATACTCCAATCTCTCTATCTGAGTTAGTGTCTTCCTCTCTCGACATCCTCAATCCATCCATTTCTCATTCATATTTTTCATCGCATTCCACTCTTAAACCATCCTCTGGTCATCCCTTGGTCCCCCTATGTGCGCGAAGGCGCTTAGCAATCAGACTCCATATTCATGGAATTCTTGTCACACAAAAACATCTTTATCCAGGTAGACAATGCACTCAAATATATTCCACACGGACCCTTGAAAAATTCCCTCTCCACGACACTATAATACTGGGTACAATCTATTGCAAATTCAGTAATGTAACCCCACAGTACACTATTCAACCAAAAATCAACTATGTGAGAAACTTTATTTCTTACTATATTCAAATGTATGATCAGTTCAGGGGTCCAGTTTCTCAGAGCTTCAACTCAATATCTTCCAACATTCTCCACTAGCCTTTCTAACCATTTAGTCAAAATTATCGAAAATTCACCAAAGAAGATTTCATGAAGATCTGTGAATGCATACCTTTGCAACATTGTTTGACGTTGAGCCGTGGGTTCTTATTCTGTTCTCTGGAAAATTCTTGTTGCTTCCTCTCTAGCCATTATGTGATTTCTTCCTTATTCAACCTCCAAAACATTCCCCTCAATTACAGATCCCGGCCCTGGCAACAAAACCATTTGTTGGTGCGTAGTGAGAAGACTCAGGGCTTATCATCAATACACCAACAAATCCCTTAGACACTGGCCCTCTTGGTATCACCTACAAGCAAGTGAAAACTCACCTGAGGCATATAGAGGGGCTGCATGAACCAAGTTTCTGCAGTGATGAGGGGAAGTGAGGCATACAACATGTATTTACTAATCATCTACTCATGTGTGCAGTCTTCATTACTTAACAATTAATTATCATGCAACATACTCTATGTGTAACATTACTTTATTTGACATACATTCAATTACTAGTTACTTTAATGCGCGACATTCTAACAACATATATGAATAATCCATTCATCATAATCACCATATAACATGCAATAAAAACACATAATGGCACAAGGGTTTAACGTGGTTGACCCAACTTGGGCTACATCCACAATGGTTGGCTTCTTATATTAATCATTGATAATCTACTTATAATTGTGCATTGTGATACAAAATATGAAACAGTAACATTACCCAAACCTTCCTAGTCATGTTGTTGTAGTGTGAGCTTCACTCCTTAGTCATAACATTTGAACACTTAGCCAAAACTCAACTCAACTTACCCCAAAGAGCACTAAGCACTTCTCATATGTCAAACCTCTTCTACCTAAAATCCCTTACATATTTATACATCGACTTAAGCTCATTACAAAGTGGAAAAAATGTCCCAAAATCCTAACTACTTTCCTCCTTTTGTGCACCGCTCCGTCACGCTTCCTCCTATTGTGCACTTTGACTCCTTAAAGTTTGCTTTCATCGTGCACTCTAGCATCTTCTAATTGTCTTTTCTTCTTTGACTTATTCTGGCACAGATCACAAAACTTAACCAAAACTCCTATCCAATACTCTCCAACTTGAATCACTCAATTTGGAGTTGAAATGAACCTTGGTGTGCATTTTAATGAAGGTGGTTTTGGTCAATTTCAGGTAGAAATGCAAAAGTTGTTGACTTGGCATATTCAACATGGGAAAATGGAGATGAATTTAAAAATTACGAGATATGCATTTTTTCGAAAACAAAAAAAATATTTAGACACGTTCCACTTTCTCAAAAGGACACCTTTATGAATTTTTGCATGCATTTTTTTTATCCCTCTCAAGCAGATTTGTACCCTATTTTAACAATAGGCTTAGAATTTTGACCAATTAATGCAAATTTGACATTGTTGTGTACATTCTAAGCATGAGGGACCATATGATGACTATGTTGAAGTATTTCATATGGTCATGGAGCCTTGATTCATAAATGGAATGCATTTGATGAGGCATTTTTCCTAAAAATTGTAATAATTTCTGATGTAGTGAAATATCATTTTGTCCTCGATGAATTTTTAAAAGTCCTTAGAATATGAAGTGTTGAATTAATGCAAATTTGACATTGTTGTGTACATTCTAAGCACGAGGGACCATATCATGACTATGTTGAAGTATTTCATATGTCCATGGAGCCTTGATTCATAAATGGAATGCATTTAATGAGGCATTTTCCCTAAAAATTGTAATAATTTCTGATGTAGTGAAATATCATTTTGTCCTCGGTGAATTTTTAAAAGTTCTTAGAATATGAAGTGTTGAATTTAGATAGTTGGGTAGTTGAAAGGCCAAAAGAAAATGACCTCAAACATAAATATGAGGTTTGCAAATAAACAAAGGCTAGTTGGTCTCTCATGGATTAGCTTTCTAGAGTTAAGTTTATGTAGAATCAAAAGATCATAATGGTCTTGTGAATGTAATAAAGCTAAGAAATGAGTCATTACCATTGAATAAAAGAATGCAGAATTTTGGCGTGATGAGTTATGAGTACCTTATTCAAAGAATTGTTTACGTCTTTGATAACTTGTGTTGTGTGACTATGATTGTATCCCCCCATTACATCAAGTGGTATCAAAGTAGGGTTGTGTTCCTACATTGAACAAGAGGTGTTCTCATATTTGTGGTTTCATTTGGCCTTTGTGAAGGTGGATTTCAATAATTCGCTATTGATGTTGAAGAGTGTTTTGTTACAGATAAAATAGGGTATGGTAATTGGTGAGAATTACTAGAAGATGTGCTACAACATGGTTATATATGAGAAAATGATTATTGGCTTGGTTTGAAGGCCAAATAATTCTACAATAAGAGAAAATGTAGAGAGAGAGAGAGAGAGAAGAAGAAGAAGATTGCATTGATTGCGGTATCAATTCAAAGAGAAGAAGTCCTAGAGAAAGAAGACGGAATGAAGAAGATGATAGGAATATGAATGAGATCAAGGAAATGAGGACCATTGTAGAAGTTCTATGGAATATTCCTCATAAAAATATGTCATGAGAAGACAAGATATTTGAGAAACAACTGACTATAGAAGTGAAGGAAAGGTTGAATATTTTAGCTAAAACCAAACAAGGTAAAAATCCTGTGAATATGGCTTGTGAAAAACAAGAAGCTTTAAAGGATTTGTATATAGAAAAGACACATTAGACTGCATTAGAAAATGAGAAGGAATTGTCTAGGAGACCTCAAAATATAGAAGAGGTTGCAAAATATCTAGAAGAGATCAAGAAGATTGAAAAGCCTATGATATAATGTTTTCCTAAAGAAGAATATGATGATGAAATTGCACCAGAGATCACATATCAATTGATGGAAGAAGAAATTTTGAAGCCAAAGGTTCCTTTAGGTACTCATGATTGTTCTAGAGCTATTGACATGTTGTTGTTTCCAAAAATTTAGAAGAAAACGTTGAGGAAGATGGTCCTAGAGCCCATGAAATTGTGTATACACAAATTGAAGATGACATAAGAAGAACTAAAATAATATATAAAGTAAAATATGAGGAAAAATAAGATTTTGTGAATGATAACCTTGAAGGTATGAAGATGTTGTTGACAATAATACTATTGTGGTCCAATAATTCTCAATTAAAGTGAATGATCAAAGACAAAATGAAGTCCAAGAAGAAATATCCAACCACCATTTTCATAAATTGAATCAAGAAGATGTGACAGATATGGTTGTTATGGATTAGAACAAAATTGTAAAATGTTGGAATTGTGAATCAGGATGGTTGGAAGCTATGATCCTTGAAAAAGATAATGGTGTTAATATTGTTATAGAGGAAGGTCATGAAGATTATGAAAGTAGATTCTTAGATAGTGTTACAAAAATTATAGAAGTGAAAGAAAATATCAATAAGGCTTTAGTGTAGCAACAATTACAAAGTAAATAAGATGTTGAAGAAATGTTCCCTTCAAGGAGGAAAGAGAATGATCCAAAACATCATGTTATTGTTGAAGAAATAAATGATATTGACGAATATTATGGATGGATACATTCTCCAAGTAATGTTAAACTTGAAATCTCTATCAAGGAATATCATAGCATGGAGAAACTTGTTGTAAGAATAAGTTTCAATTTTTAAGGAAAATGGAAATATTGAATGTCTCTTGTGAAATAAATTTGATTGGTGGATGGAACGTGAGGACAATTTTGGTTAAGAAATTGTTGAAATTTCATGGAGGTTGAGTTGCATCACAAAGTGTTGAGTTCATGATTAATGGATTCTTGTGGAAAGAATTTATCCCGAAAATTAAAAGAATGAAAGAATGGATCACAAAGACGAAGAGATGAAATGTTGTTGAAACAACATGGCATATGCAAGAATGGAGTAAAAAATGTTGATAGTGATGAAGGAAATATAACATTTTTTTTCATTTCTTTATGGAGGAAAGTATTAGTGAAGAGATATCAACTAGAGAACTAGAATGATGTTGAAGGAAAAAAAAAAAAGATGATTGCATTGAAGGAAGTTGTGAAGGAAGCATATTGTTTACTTTAAAAAGTTTTGTGTTGTGTTTGTAGGTTCAAAAGAAGTGTGTAGTCATGCACAAGTAAAAGGTAGAGTATAGTGAAAGCAAGTGAAATTCATGGACTTCAAGAAGTTGAGAGTGCAAAGAGAAAGTGTATTCTCAATGTAGAAGAAAAGAAAGTGAAGAGAATTAAACCTTTGATGAATTTCCTTGACTAATATGACACTTTAGATCTAGAAGAGTTATGGAAGTAGAGTGAAGGCATACACCTTT
>ML805060.1:130154-146261 GCA_009831015.1 Picea engelmannii | reverse complement strand
AGAAAAGCTTTTACATCGCTGAAAACAAAGTCATAGCCTCTGTCCTCCAACATTGCGACTAAGACCAAGTTTTTCTTCAAACCTGGAACATGCATAACATCTTTCAATTGAAATGGTTACCTGACTCCCTTTGAAAGGTAATGGTACCAATTCCAGTCACATTGTATCGTCCATCGTCACCCATCTCTATATGCATTTTGAGATCTTTCTCCTCCAAGTCACTAAAAATCTCCTTATCTCCCATCATGTGGAAGGAAGTGCCACTATCCAAATACCACACTGATCCCAATGCACTTGACGTCATGCATGCAATCAAAGAGAAGTCAAGTTCAAATTGCGAGGCAAGGGCCTCACCAGTTGCAGCTCTAGCAACCTTCTTGTTATTCTTCTTCTACGGACAGTTAGTAGTGAGATGCCCATGTTCGTGACAATGAAAACACTTCACTTTGGACAAATCCAGCTTCTTGCCTTTAGACTCGGATTTTGAATGGAATTTCTTCCCCTTCCCTTTCCTTGCCTTGGTATCCAAAGTACAAGCATGTTCATCATCATGCTTTGATGAAGAGTCATCTCTGGTGTTCTGCCTGAACTCCTCCTGCACTAGATCTGACCATAGTCATTCCCAATATAGCAATGTTTCCCTTCCATTGACAGAGTCTCGATAACTGTGCCAATTCTTGGAAATTCCTAGGAGAGCCAAGCTCACCAAATCATCATCAATGACTATTATTCCCACACTTCCCAGCTCATCCCGACATTGGACAAACTTCGTGAGATATTTTGGAATGGAGTCACCCTTCTCCATCTTGATCTTCCTGAGTTTATCTTAAGCGCCAATTTCCTATGATTGCTACTGTTTTGGAATATATCTGTCAAAGTATTCCACATTGCATATGGTGTGACTTTCCCATGGAGGCTTGAGACAATGTGGTCTCATACTCCCTCCAATAGGATCCTCCTCGCCTTTGCCACCTTCTTTTTCCATGCATCAAGATTTGCAACGTCTGCAGCATCTGGCTTAGGAACATCTTTGTCAATGAATTCCTTCAAGACATTGTCTTTGAGTACTACCTCCATCCTGTCCTTCCAAGCAATGTAGTTCAAGCTGCCCTCGAGTGCATACTCTAACCTCAAGCCATTGAAATCCATTTTGATCTTGAATCAGCTATAACACCAAGAAAGTATTTCTGCAAATTCAAATTCTATCCAATCACAAACTTAGCTTCTGCAATCTTCTGCACTCTGATACCATGTAGAAATTTCAATACAAATTATGTATTGCTTGGATTCTCCTGATCTAACAATTATATGCCACTGTTAAATACATAATCGCTTCTACAAATATTCTTGCGGAATTTAAAACACGATCGCCAATTGCAATATCAAGAAGAAAGATCAATCACACATAACACAAATGTTTTACCGGGAAATCATAAAGCTAAAAAACCCACTATCATATATTATGTATATATTATGGATCATGAAACAATCTCATAAAAAAATCTAATCCAAGAGCTATGAGTACAATATACAATCGTCTCACACTGTCATACAAAAATTGGCAAATTCATGTGCCAATTTATTGCCTCCAGACAGTCTGCCACCTCTCTGCAATCCCTACTAATGGAAATCCCTGCAATGAATGAAATTCCTCTTGCCTAGGTTGCACAATCCTCATGGGCACATCCAATGTGTGTGTGGTTGCATGAGTGCACCCACTAAAGTCACAACCGATAGTCAAACTATCCCTTTCACCTTCATCTCAAATGGGTCTCCACTAGATCTGACATGCAAGTAGTTAATAGTGGTAAATCTTCAATTGCATGTGAGACCACTGATTTTGAATTAATTAATAATTAATTCATTGATCTCTCACTAGTGTAAGTTCATTTACAACTAGTGCAACTGATCTTAACTCACTTAACTAAGTTAAACTACTTTACAACTCACATAACTACACATCCAACTCTGTTACAACTTCGAATCACTCAGTTGAAACTAATTCGACTTGCATGTCCCACCAACCAACCTTTAAACTCGAATTTCCTATAGCTAACTGATTTTCCACTTCAATTAACTATTTCCAAGTGCTCATTGAGAATATATTAATATTTATTGTCCAAATATTATTAAGGGATAATAATAGTCGACATACATCTATAAATAGAATTCACTCACCATCTATAAATAGAATTTGCTCATCATCTAAAAATAGACTTCCACCTAAAAATAGCTTGAGGCTCCATCCTAGTGTAGGTGCCTAATTTTCACTAGGATCTTCTTGTTGAATCTCAACATGTATAGGCTCTCTAGCCTTTTCAACTTTACAGGAACTTCAACATTTCATCAAATAAACAAAAATACATTATTAATCTAGGGACTCAAAACTGGGTTATTACATGAACAAAAAAAGAAAAATAAATGACAAGGTCCATAATTTTGACGAGATGGTTAAGGAAAGTTATGTTCTATTTTGGTTACGTATTGGAAGTAATTGAAATATTAGAAGAGACTTTCCAGATAGATTTACAAGTTGAGAAGAGAGTGTTGATGGAAGTAATCAAGAGAGAAAAAGAGTGAATGAAGAATGTATGTCTAGAGATGGACATGGTAGTAATTTTCACAAAGAAGAATGTATCAAGTGAAGAAATATGTTGAATGAAGTTTTTCTTCCATATGCTAATGAAGATTGTACCCTAGTTGATATGGAGAAGGGATACATTAGTAGATTGCAGAAGAGAAGTGAAAATGGTATATATTTTGAGCATGTGATTGGAATCATCCCAAAAGCATATCATAAATGTGTTTCAATAGTAAAATGAGTGCAGCTAGAATATATTAAGGAGTATGTACTTTTTATGGAGTTTCTTGAAGTCTATAATATGTATGTTGATTTCAAGGTGGGTACAAACAATACTATGGAAAATGAAGATGATAAATCACATAAGATTGACATAGAGAAGAAGATTTCTTGAAGGCATTTATGATGGATTTGCATGGTCCCCATTGTGTGAAATATGTTGATAGTACAACATAATATGAAAAGCAAGAGAATCCAATTGAAAAAATGAGATTTGATGAACATTGCACAGTGATACCTTGCAAGATTGAAGATATTAAAACATAGTGGAAAACTAGTGGTACTATAAAAGAAATATTTTTGAAAAAAGTGTTGATTATATATTTTAATGACATTGTATTTTAATTAATTGCATAAAGAAAAAAAATTGTAGTTGAAGACAATGAAGACATGAAAAATGGAAGTGAATCTAATGTTGATAAAAAAAAAGAGTGCAGTCTAGGACAATGAAGACAAGTTTGATCAACAAGCAATGAAGACAATCTTGATCAACAAAAAATGATTATTGAATATAAGAGGGAGGATGGGGAGGAATTAATATCCATTGGGGTTGGAATACAACAAAGACAATGAGACCTACCAGGTTAAAACAATTTCAAGAAGTAAACTTTGTTAAACTAGAATTGCAATAGTCGACAATAGTGGTAAAGTTCCCATAGTTAAAGAAAGAGAAGGTGACAAGGTTGATAAAGATGAAGGTGGGTATAATTTGTAACCCACAAAACAAAATATTAGAGCTAATAAAAAGGTAAATAAATAAGATAGGAGTTTGGAAAATAAAGAAAAGAAGAAAGAAAATAGTAATTATTCAATCATGATTTGTTGAACAGGATGCTCAATTTTTTCCAACATGTGGAGTCTAATGTAGAAGCATCCTTGGACAAGTAAGGTATCATACATAAATTTTAATTTATAGGTATATGCAGAATTCTTAGAATAATTTCCAATTCAAATTTCAAGATCTAGGCATGTCTACTTTTCCCTAGCCATGCATTTTCTTGAATTGTTGAAATAAAAGAAATTTCATTTATCAAATGGAATCATGGATTAATATAAAAAGAGTTCATGTATAATTGAATTTATAACTTGGTGCAACTTTAAAAACCTTATTTAAATCCCTAACATGGATAGTTGAAATGAACCCTAAGCATGTGTTTAGTGAAACAAGGCAGTGTTTCTCAATTTCATACATAAATGCAAAAGTTTCTAAATTGGTTTATTTGATACGGGCAAACAGAGTTGAATTTGAAAATTCTAAAATATGGATTTTATTGAAAATGTGAAAATATTTAGACATTATGTTTTACTTTCTCAAAAGGACACTTGTACAAATTTTGACATACATTTTTCTGAGACCTCTTCGACAACTTTGTACCCTATTTTAACAACAAACTTGGAATTTTGACCAATTAATGAAATTTTGACACTGTTATATACATTTTAAGCATGAGGGATTGTATGATTATTATGTTGAAGTATTTCATGTGGACATGGATACTTCATTCATAAATGGAGTGCATTTAATGAGGCATTTTGCCCAAAAATTGTAAAAAATTTTAATATAGTAAAATATATTTTTGTCCTTGGTGAATTTTTAAAAGCCCTTAGAATATGAAGAGTTGAATTTGAACAATTGGGTCAACGAAAGGAAAAAAATACAACAAGCATATATATGAGGTTTGTAAATGAACAAAGGGCCTTTCAACTATCATAGATTAAACTTCTAGAGTTGGGCCAACATAAAATCTAGAAATTGTGATGGTCCTRTGAATATAATAAAGCTGAGAAATGAGCCATTTCCATTGAATAAAAGATTAYARAATCATGCGTTGATGAGTTTTGTGTGTATTTTTTTTATTAATGTGTTAATATATATTCAAAGCATTATTTGTGACTACACAAATAACCTGATGTTTGATAATTTATGTTGTGTGACTATGATKTTAGCCCATGCTTCATTAAATAATGTATGCTCATAAATAAATTTGTATTTGTAAAAAAGGTAGAAAACCTATTGAAATGTTTCTAAGAATCCAAGACATCTTGTATTTGTAAAAAAGGTAGAAAACCTATTGAAATGTTTCTAAGAATCCAAGACATCTTCCCAACTAAAAATAGGAAGGTCTCCAAAGGGGCTATGGGGTATACTCTCATGGAATTATTTATAAAGAGTCTCCTTTTGAGATGCATTATCACAATCATATTTATACAGATCATATGTATCTATACCTGGTTTAAATTAAGATATAATTGTTGTTAATTGCAATAGGAGTTCATCCCTCAAATTCAACCAATATGAAACACTGCACTCATGTAATGAAATGTACCATAAGCTTACATGTTCTTAGAGAGTATGAAGAAATACATGCACCATGTGGATTCTCTTTTCATCTTATTGAAATCATAGTAATACAACAACAAATCATTATGTGCTTCTTCATACTCATATACATCCCTTGTGAATATGGGTAGTATTTCTTGCTATAAAGGGGGAAAGAAACTCGTATCCTTAGCATTAATTTCTCCCAAAGATGAGAAATTGTCATCTTTTAGACATCCCTTGTGAATATAGGTAGTCTTTTTGCTATAAAGGGGAAAAGAAACTCATATCCCTAGACATAATTTCTCTCAAATATGAGAAATTACCCATTTTTAAGAATAAGGGGACACTTGAAACTTGAAATTATATAGGGAAAGATCAATTTAAACATTCGAGACAATATTATTTTTTCAAAATAATTGATAAATATGTACCTTGATAAAATGGAATTCCTATATATACAAATATAGAAGTGGAGTCTCTAAAAAACGATTTACACATTGAGTTGAAATTCCCATCAGATGGCTAATATCAACTAAATATGATATCGAATCAAATAGTTGAGACTTCTTAAAACCTTAATATAACATATAACATATGGAAAGGATGGATCTAAATCCACAACAATTAGAAGTTTATCCTATATCTCAAATAAGGGTTCTCTTCTAACATATTTAAAAATTGAGTCACTAAGAAGATCAAAGAAAAGCACCCGCTCTAAGCTCCCCACCATACGATACCAAAATCCATGATATTCCTAGAATGATCTCCATTCTATGTAATTAATAATTTGTGCACTTCTCCTCATGAATTTAATTGTGGCCCATGAAATGGTACGTAAATTAGCAACACGCGTTGATAGATATGATATATCTCCTCTATTTTTTAAAGGATGGTTCTCCTTTAATTCTTAGAAATCTCATAACTAAAATAAATGCAATGAAAAATAGTGAAATTATTATTATTTGAATTAAAAAAAATTATTACTAGTGAAAACTTAAAAAGAAAATTAAATTTTGAATTTAATAAAATGGACCGGAAGGAATAAGAATAATAACAACACACCAAGTAGAGACTACCCTAGTGGAGATTGAGAGGGGTTTCTCACATGAAGATGGGATATGCCCAAGACATATTCATCGATATTTCAACAAAATGAATCCATAAATAGGAGGAAACTTTAAAGATAAAGTGCAATTAGAATTAAACCAATGCAAACATATGGAAAAATATAACACAAAGAAATATCATATAGAAAAATATCATAATACAATGTAAAAATATGTAATATATATAATCAAAATGAAAGCTCAAGTATTGTGTATCAAACGGGTAATTTGGATTCTTAGAGACCACAAAGGATATCAATGGCAAGGGATGTCGGTAAGGGATATCGGAATATCAGTGGGAAAAAATATTTTGATAGGGAATTTCTCTTTAGATTATTTTTCTAATTCTTATGGCTTAAATGCTTACGCATCTTTGTTGTGCAATGTGTTTGGAAGGCTTGGGAAGCACTCAAACCCTTCCAAGCCGAGAGATCATCACTCACTATTCACCTGTCTTTTAATGAGCAGTGTTTTCGGTGGTTTCCGTTGATTTTATTGGAAGGAAAGATGTTGGTTGAATCATCCTAGTTCTCTACTTTAAATATTTTCTAATATGACATTCACTCAACCAATTATTTATTTGATGGTCTATCCAAGAATTGGATTTCTTGGGCCAATATTAAGATAAATTTTTTATTGGATAGTGATAATAAATTTGTTGTGGAACACATTTAGGGGCTCATCCTTGGTGCCCTGATATTAAATCATGGCCTTCTAGTGCCTTATGCCTAGTGGCAAGACTTGAAATTAGGTAAGGCCACTGCCTTCTTCAAATAAACCATGTGTTACAAGTGGCTTTGGGTGCAAGCCCTTCCTTGAAGGACTAACAAAGTTTGTCAATTACAATTAAAATATAATACATGGTTATATCATTTAAGAAACATATGGAAACATGTTCTTGGCCCAAAAAAATCATTCTTTTTTGGAGTTTGATGGTGGGGGCTCTCCCTATTTATAAAAGTTTAACATACCTAGCTATATATAAACCTCATGTTGTCCATAGTGTGGTAGTCAAAACCCTGAAACACCTTTTCTAATTTTGTCCACTTGCAAGGGATGTTTGGGCTTGGATAGAATCCCTATGTCAATGTCAATAGCATTTTCATCCTTCCCTTTCTTAGAAATCTACCTTGCTTGGTTATCACTTTCCTTGGTCCATAAGGTTTTAGGTTGCCTAGATTCTTATCATAACTAAAGCTCTCTTTTGGATTTGGAAAATAATAAATTATGTCTTATTTAATGATGTTTTTTCGTCTCATCAATTATCTTAGTACGATGCAACACTAACAGGTGCCAACTTGTTAATGTATATTACTATGTGGACTTGAAAGGTATGGCTCAAGATAGAGAATTTTTAATAGCTTCTTAAGTATTGGTACAAGGCCCCATGCACTAAGAGAAGAGTGCCTAAAGACCCACCTAGACTATTTGGTTTTCTAGGACCACATGAGCTACCTTATCAACCTAGTTCTATTAGGGAAAACCATAGTAGGTCCTACCACTAGACATTGTAGTAGTTTCATGAATGGTGGGATTGTGCACATAGTTTGACTCCTAGTCCTCAACGCACTGGAAAATAGTTCCCTACATTGACATTTGTTATCTCATAGGGGATCAAATACCTTGGAACTACCCACTACTGGGTTGGACTTTGTGGTATTAATTGAGATCCTTCAATGACTAGATAGGGAAAGGTCTGGGATGACCATGACCAACCTTTTCATGTGGCTAGTTTGGTTGTAGGCTAGTGTTTATTGCTCAAGTGTATGCCATTTATTTTATTTTTTATGAATTTGACTGAGATTCTATGATGGGGGGTGTTTTGGCATAAACTAGCCCTACTTTTTTAGTTTTGGACTTGCTAGTGGAGGTTGAATTGGCACCCCAGCCTATTTTGTATTAAAGTAGGTACATATTTTCAATTAATAGAGTTTAAAATAATCTTTGATTCAAAAAATATGTAATCTACATATAACTTCTCCCTCTTGAAAGTCTAGAGGAGCCCAAAATGAAGACTAAGTAAAGATCCCAAAAACATGAGATACAAAGAGACTATAACTCTACATCTAGCCCAATATGGTCAATATTGATGTGAATTATAGGGAAGAACATTGAGATATTTAGTCAAAAAAATAGAGCAACAACAAAAGAAATTTCAAGACTCTTAGCTTTAATATTATTCAAATATTTTCTTGGAACCTATGGGTTAAGAAGAAAATGAGACCAAGTCATACATGTTGGCTCAATGTAGAAGAAATTCATATTGGGTGTTGATGGAAAAAAATATTTGCAACAAAGAAAGAAAGGAAGGCATTAGAAGGATGAGGGTAGAATGAGTTGCAAAGGTTGACACGATGGAAATATGTGGGTTCTCCATGGATGTCTCTTCTTCAAAAAGATATTTTTGGTTTTTCATCAAAGGAGAAAAAAAAAAGTTTTTTGGAACACAAAGGTGTATAATTGCAATTGAAATATTAATTTTTTAACTTTGAAAAATAATATAAATGTAATTTAAAATAAAATAAAATGGGATCTATTATTTTATGTGTAGATTGTGTTGTTTTTTGAAAATTACACATTTAAAGTTGAATTAGGTGTTGGAAAAACAATCATTTGTTAAATTTTCTAGAAATATGCAAGGACGCGCATTTAATTAAATGCAAATTTTACACAATTCCCTACAATTCGTTTTTCTACTATACTTCAAAATTCACAAGAGATATATGAGTTTAGAAGTTTCAACGTAAAAATATATATAAAATGTCAAATTTTCATCATCACATTTCACTAAAAAGTGGAAAACATCTTCATGAATTCACTTTATTATTCGCATGTTGAATTCTCTGTTACTTTTAAAAATCCTCTTCTTTATTTGTTTCCACCATCATACACTCTACTATGTCATACACTCTACTATGTGAGAGATTCCCAGAATACTAAAGCAATTAGAATATTATTTGTTATCATGTTGAAGTGGATGTATGGATGATACCACCAAACCCTATGCCCTGAAATGCTTGTTGAATTTTCCCTAAATTGCATATTCAATGATTATTTTATTGTTATGAGGCATGTGTAACTTTAGGATAAGTTATCAAATGTCTCATAGAATCTAAGGCATTAGCAATCCTTTAAAATATCTCTCAAATTTAGAGTTTTAACATCTGAATTGATTCAAATTTGATTTTATTTCCTTAATGGGGAACACCTCCCACATGGTCACTCTTAATTTTCCATGTAATATCAAACAATTAACTATAATATCAGTGCCATGTCCAACTATATCCTACCTTTTCTTTTATATTCCCCATATCCTTCCATTAAAATCCATGTTGAGAATGATGGAGGTTTTACCTTTGTGCTTGTAGCTTTCATTCATTTAGAATGCCACTTGGACCTTCATCTTTTCACATTTTATATCCCATTTTAAATTGAATATGAACTTGGAAAGTCATTCTATCTCAAATATAATTTTATGTGTATGGTAATAATTAACTACATTTATAAATGCTCCCCTATGCACGCATGCCCTGGCCGCCCTCTCTCTGCACACATGCCCCCCTCTCCTGAAGAGGCCTCAGGGCCCCCCAATCCCTCTCCCTCTGTCTTAGCCAAAGATGTTGTAGCCTTCTCCTCCCTCATCACCTCGCTTCCCAAGATGAATAAACAAACCCCTCCAAAGTTTTTGAAAAAGATGGATCAAATCCCTTTGGTTCAGATCCAAGGAAGCTCCAGAACCCTTTCCCTCAAATTTGCAGAACAGGCACTCATTGAACAATTTACGGGAATCTGGCCTTCTCCGCGGGCTATGGCAATCTAGATCGACAAGAACTGGAAACCCCATATGAAAGGAAATCTCTCGCATTTCCTCTGCGGAAGAGGCTTCTTTTCTTTTCTCTTCGAAGATAAATCAGATAGAGATCTCATCTTCAGAAGCGGACCGTATTTTATGGGCTCCAGAGAATGATATTCCTAGTGCAGTCCCAGTTTGGGTTCGCCTCCCCTTCCTTCCTCTGCATTGTTGGAACAATGAAACTATTCGATCTATAGTAAATACACTTGGGAAGTTCATAGATCGAGAAAAACCTAAAGATGGCCTTCAAGCCTATGTGCGCATTTGTGTAGAAGTGGATCTAGAAAAAGGCATGCCTGAAGCTATTAAACTGACACTGGATAAATGGAATTACCTGCAACAAGTCGATTACGAACAACTTCCCTTCAAATGAAAAATCTGTCACGAGTATGGCCATTTTGCAAAACACTGTCCTAAATCCCCTCCTGAAAGCCCGACTGAAGAATTTGAACAGTGGCAACAACCCAAAAGGAAAAAGAAACAGAGGCATGACCCGAATCCTAAAGTCATCCCCACGCGCCCCCCTCCTAATTGCTCACAAGATCCTAACTCTTCTAACCCGATCCCAACCCAAGAGCCATCTCGAGAGGAGCCACCCCCCCTGCATCCTCAGATCGCCCCTTTGCCTTCCCCCCCCTCTAACGCATCCCCTTGAGTCTCTGATCCCCCCCTCCGCACCACCTTCACCCTCTCATCCACCTTCTCTTCCTGAGGATGACGACCCAAAGCAAAGCTCGGAAGAAAACTCTAATTCTGATACACATGCTTCCCCCATCAGAAAAGTTGGAAGGAAGTCAAACTTTCACAAAAGGGAATCTTTGGCCATGAAGGAAAATGAACTTGGGAAGCAAACAACTTTGGATCAGCATGCCAAGAAAGAAACAAGGAAAACTAGGAATCAGAGCAGACCCAACCCCCATAAAGGGGGAAACCCTAAGCCTTCTAAATGATAAAAGCGATCTCCTAGAATTGCACAGGACTAGGGAGCTGACACAAGATCTCATTAATACATGATCTAATTAGAGCAGAAAACCCGCAAGTCCTCCTACTCCAGGAGACAAAAAGGAAGGATATTGATATCCTTCAAGATAGTAGTTACATCTGGCGAACATGCAAAAGCATAGCGGTCAGCGCAAGAGGAGCCTCGGGGGGAATTTGCACCCTATGGAATCCTAATATTTTCTCTCTCCAATCCTGGCAGTCTACGATTCACTGGATTAAAACTTCACTTCTCCATCTACCAATAGGTAAAACTTTGACTATTATCAATGTTTATATGCCTGCAATCTATCATGAAAAAATTGACTGCTGGTCCTCCCTTCAAAACCTCTAAGATAGTCTTGACCTCAAAGATCTCATAATAGCTGGAGACCTCAACACTACCCTCCACCATAAAGAAAAAAAAGGGGGTTCTCGAGTATAGGACACCACTCATGAGCATCTCGAGGATCTTATATCCTCCTTACACCTACTTGACATAAATCCCTCTAACAACCGCTTCACTTGGTCAAACAGATGGCTTGGACCGGGGCACATCACTGCTCGTCTGGATCGGTTTCTCTTAAGCAACTCCTTCCTTGACAATTCCTTTCTACCCTTCTCTCGCATTCTACCCTAGATTGGTTCTGATCATAGACCTATCACCCTTACCCTCTCACCCCCTGATAATCTTGGCCCCATCCCCTTCAGATTCAACCCCCTGTGGATTTTAGATCCTTGCTTTTTTGATACTGTCTCAGATGCCTAGAACTGCTTGATTCAAGGCTCTCCAAACTAAATTTGGGAACATAAATTAAAAGGAGTCAAGACAACCTTAAAACATTGGGTGAAGAGGAACAAAGAAAAAGAACAAGAGGCAAAAAATAGGAAAATTAAGGAAATGGAAGAAAACATATTGGTAATGGAAGAGGGACCTACCACACACTCTCTTCTTCTCAAAGAGCAGCAAGACTTCATTGAATATCAAAAAATCTTGCATGAGGAAGAGGAAACTTGGAGGCTCAAGGAATTATTATCAAAATTGATATGGCCAACACTTTTGACAGGGTAAGGCACACCTTTTTGTTTGTAGTTCTAAAGAAATTTGGTTTTAGCTCTAATTTCATAGCTTGGGTCTCAGCTTGTATCTCCTCACCTTGGATAGCCCCACTGATCAATGGACGCCCGACAAGCTTCTTCAAAATCTCCAGAGGGATAAGGCAAGGTTGTCCGCTTTCCCCCCTCCTCTACATAATCATGGTCGAAACCCTTGGTAGGAAATTGGAAAAGGATCGAACCTCCAAAGCCATTCCTAACATCAAAATAGCTCGAGGGGCGAAGAGAATAAATCACTCTGAATTTTTTGATGACGCTCTCCTCATTGGAGGCGCCTCCATTGTCATGGCCAAGAGATTCAAAACTGCTCTGGAAAACTTCACCCAAGCCTCAGGAGCTCTCATAAATAGCGCCAAATCCAATGTTTATGCTTGGAACACTCCTCTAAGAACTACTCACCTAATAGCAAACATATTTCATTTTCCTCTTATTGAAAAATGTCAAACCTTTAGATACCTTAGCATTCCGATTTGTCTCAAATATCTTCCAAACTCAGCCTAGAATCAAATTCTTGAAAAGCTCAAAAACAATTTGGATCATTGGGGAGCCTTTTGGCTCAATTTGGCAGGACGTATTGTGTTAATAAAATCAGTTCTTTCCGCTCTCCCCATTTTTCAATTCTCCTCTCTTCTAGCTCCTCAGAATGTTAAATTTTCAATCTTCAGTCTCCTTCGACGCTTTCTCTAGGAAGGAGGGAAAATAGACAAGAAAAATTTCCATCTAATAAAGTGTGATATTGTAAAGCATCCCAAGGAAAACAGAGGTTTGGGCATCAAATATCCTTCCCTTTCCAACTTGGCAATGGGAGCAAAAATTCTCTGGAATCTTGTTTCGGGAAGAAATGATTGGTGGAAGCAAATCCTAAAAAAAAATATCTATTTGGGGACAGGCTCTGATGTTTAGATCAGCACCACTCCCTGAACAATGGATCGCCAATAGGGAAGCTTCTTTCTACCTCCATCCCTCTCATACAAAGCCAGCTCACCTGGATTCTTGGAAATGGTCGAAAGATTCTCATAGGGGCAGATAACATCATGGGTAAGCAACCTCTCTAGCAGCATATGCATCTACGACCGCTCATCAATTGTCTTGACATGCAAGGCAAGAAGCATATCTTGGATATTTCCTCCTGGAATGTAGACACAGGAGATTGGATAGGATGGAATTTACAAAATATTCCAAGCAATCTCCAAGACGCAACGCTTTAGATACAAACTCGACTAAAAGGTTGTGCCCCCATACATACCACCCTAAAAGATAAGAGAGGATGGGGGAATGGCAAATACTCTGTTAAGCAAGGCTATTCGCAACTCCTCTCCCAAACAAATCTCCCCCCAAAAGATAAATTGTGGAATTTTCTTTGGACCAATGATAGTCCACCCAAAGTAAATTCCTTTTGTTGGATATTGGCCCATGGCAATGCTAACAGGAGAAAATCTTCTTAAAAGAAACATCCATGGGCCCTTCAAATGTGATATTTGTGGCAAGGCATTGGAAACCTCTCAACACATCTTTCTACTTTGCCCTTTCACTATCATGGTGTGGAAAACAGCTCTTCAAAGCCTCCACTCGAGAATCAGATGGTCGGTCCAACCCATAGATCTCTTTTCAAATTGGTCCTCCCTTTATCAGGGAACCTTCAAGAATAACCCACTCTTCAAAGCCTTGTATAAATCCCTACCCAAGTACATTTGCTGGAAAATTTGGCTCGCCAGAAATCGAATCATCTTCTCCAATCTTCGTTCTCCCCCAATCTTGTAGCTAAAAAAGTCATAGGCCTCCTAGCTGAATTTTTTCTTTCCAAGCCCAAAACCTTCTCTTTCACCCCCACCTCCACCATAGAATCAGACTGGATCTGCTCTTTTTTCCCCTCCCCCTCTCCCACAATCCCTTCCCCTTCTCCCTCTAGATCCTCCTGGAAGCTTCATGAAGACACTGAGTACCTATGCTGGTGCAATAAGAAACAGACCCACATTAGCTATTTTGATGGAGCCTCTAAAGGAAACCCCAGGGTGGCAGGAGCGGGAGGGATCATCATATGCCCATGAGGAAATCAAGCGCTCTCTTTTCATTGGAACCTGGGCATCGGTACAAATAATCAAGATGAAGCCTATGCTCTGTACCAAGGTCTTCATCTCGCCAAAAGTAGGAACATACACTCCCTTTTGGTGATTGGGGACTCCAAGATAATCATAGGACATGTATGCAAAGGGTCCCACCCCCCAAATCTCCACTTAAAAGCCATTCTCCAAAGAATTTCGACAACTCTCAAGCTCTTCCAAAATATCTCCCTTTTCCATGTCCTCCAATGAAATAATCCTTCGGCCGATGCTCAAGCAAACCTGGAAATTGATTCGGAGCAAGGCTTGTTATTGGTTAACGGACTTACTCTCTACATGCCCATCCCATGACTTTAGACTTCCAGCAGTCAACTCCTCTGCCCACTCATCACATCGTCTGGGCCACGGTGGCGAAATGGGCCACGGTCTGGGTTGTATGTCCTTCTGGTTTCAAAGCCCTTCTTTCGACACCTAACCACCCTCCCCCTCACCTCAACACGTGGCTTTGAAGCCCCCTCCACCTGCCCCACCTTACCTCTCGACACCTTGGCACCCACTCCCTCACCTCAGCGCGTGTCCTGTGGCACCTTATCTACCCCTCTCCCGATTTGGGAAGTTTTTCGACGTACCTTGGACAGCTCCTGTGCGTGGAAGAGGAGACTGGAGTGAGGCGAATCTGTTCAACATGACGTCTAGAGCATACTGTGCATTAAGTTCAGGCGAGGTGAAGGATCCCAACATTAGAAGCAATCATAGCTACAATTCGTGGAAAATCCTGGGAAATTGGTTAAGTTCCTTGAATCAATCAAGGATGATGGCGCATATTATAACAGGAGCGGCTCATCTTGCTGGCATTCCCATCCCTGCGAAGAATAGAGTTGTGTTCATTCCTCATAAACACACTGATACCTGTGTATTCCAGCCGGATAGAGCAAGGAATTTAGGCAAGATGAATAGGCAACCACCGAGAACGGTTTCAGTGGAAGAGCACGATGAGCTGGTAAGCACGGTCCAGACTCTCCAATTTCAGCTCAGGGCCCTTTCTACACAAGTTTTATCCATCATAGAGATTACCATCCAGCACAGGAGTGAACAACAAAGAAACAGGGATGAGTGTGAAGCTCTAAGACAACATATAGAGGCACTCCAATTGGTGGTTGGACCTGCATCGCCCACACCCTCCCCAAACACTTTCACCTCTGATGAGGCCTCCTCGCTAGGACCACGCCTGCGACTGGACCTCAACCTGTGGCCTCCAATAGAGGCAGACTTCCCTGCACCGGACCATACCAAAATTTAAGTGTATCCAGTGTTTTTTTATGCTATTACTAGGATCTTTTTGCATGGTTTTCACCATAGCAACTCAAATAGGCTTTAGCGTTTTAGTAAGCACTATCCCTGCTCGTCATTTCCTTCTTGGAGAATTCAGGGGAGTAAATTTTGAATTTTACAACTTTTGTAACACAGACTATGTACTCTTCCTGCATTTCTTTGCAGTTTTTTAATATATTTTTACCCAGTTTCTGTTAAAAAAAAATAAAAAATTAACTACATTTATATCTATTTTTCATTTTTAATATGTTTTTTCAATTCTTCTTTTTTAAATACATGAAAATGCAGATTGATAAATTCAAAGCCCATTGCCAAATTTCTTCTAGAGTCATTTTATATCTCAAGATTAATAAGTTCAAACCCCATTGCCAAATCTCATCTAGAGTCATTTTACATCTCAAGATTTGATAAGTTAAAAATGTGATGGATAATAAAAAATTAGAGTGAAACTACATCTTATTAAATATGAAGATTTTGTA
>ML805060.1:108031-130104 GCA_009831015.1 Picea engelmannii | reverse complement strand
GGTTTTATATAAAAGGAAAGATATATTAAAACAAGTCTTTATAATATATGAGTAATTGATTAGAATAGGGAATGATATAATCAAAGATAAATACATCCTTAATATAATCAAAGATAAATACATCCGTATATGGAAGATGTGTGTTTATATAATATGTTCTATATAATAAACCATCAACCATTATATAATCAATCAACTATCATATTAATAGTAGAACGACAAGTAGAAAGTGGTGATGAAAGAGAGGAAATTCCTTGAAGACTCTCGACTAGGGAAGGAGAATCGATTTGAAGGCCATTGCCCAGGAGAAGTTTATTTGGGTGAAGACTGTGAAGAGAGTTATAGACAAGAGGAAAAGATATCTATACTTCTGGAAAGGCTGTAAAGGCTTTTGGTGTAGGAAATTATTTTCCTCATAAAAAGCATTGAGAAAATTGATGCACCAGAACATTAATAAACAGGAAATTCGCAGTACTAACCTTTTTAAGATCTTGGCCGAAGATCTGCTGATAACATTCCAATGTAGCTTGGAGATGTTCTCTGCTCCTCATACTGAGTGCACCGGAAATGGTTCTTCCATTTGTGATAGATCCTGTACTTCGAGCTTCATAAAGTGATCTTGCATCAGATCTGACCAACTCCAAATTAACATTGAATATAGCAGAGCGAGATGACCATATCAATGCCAGCAGCAGCTGCAATCAGCGATATCAAGAAATCTTGATGTGAGAATGGGGGTTTCCATGGGAAACGTCTTTAATAGCAAAAAAAATGGTAAATACACCAAAGTACCTTGGTGATCATACCGCTTGTTTCTGACGCAATATCTTCTTCTAGATCCTTCTTGTATCTAGCTCGATATGCTGCTGCAATAGCAGCTACCTCTCTTGTAGTTCGAGTGCAGATAACCTCTGTAAGAGCGTTGTAGTCTTTGCACCAACTCTTCAGTGCTCTGTGCATAATCAGTGCATCTCGTTCTGGACTATCAAGCATCCACATAATCATTGCATCCTGTTTCAAGTAAGAGATAACTGACATTATATGTTTACTGTGTTAATATGCTAATTTTTCAGCTAACTGCCCACTTTTGATTGTGTGTAAATTAATGTTTTATTAGGCAATGGAAAATACAGAGTTACACAAAGCTTGGAAAGCTCCAAGGGAAACTGGATATGATTATTTCATTGTCCAAAATTACGGCGCACTTTGTATTCACTAATTCAAGGCATCGAAAAGTAATATGCTTTAACCCATAATGAGAAATACAGTTTGTACCTGTAGCTTGCCATGAAGCTTAGAGTCCATAAGCTTGATAAGATCCTCTTTGTACATTCTTTGATAAATCTCTCTTATTTCTTTCCGCTGGGAGGCAGATCTATGAGCTAAAATCTTTACCAAGCGTTCTTCATCCACTCCCCTGCCTATGAGCATATATTTATCTGTCGTTATACGATACAGCCATTGACAAAAAGGGTTTCATACTAAAACTTCAAAATAATCGAGATCGCTGCATATGAATGGGTCATATTTCTGTAAAATGCCTAGAGGATTAGGCGCTCTAGCCATTTTTACGGTTTCAAAGCTCTTTCAAATCGTAGACATTGCAAAAATTTAGGTATAACACAGCCAAACTTTAATGATTGAATAGATATGATTGATTTAAGGTCAAACTTGTTGGAATACCAGCCCAGCGAAAGAAGCTTACAGAGACAACTCACCTTTCAGGGCCTTCTGAATCTCTTGGCAATCCTGGCTCGGGGAAGGGCAATTTTGTGGAACCGTTACCGTCGACATTCCTCCTGCGTGAATTACGATGCAGACTCTACAAAGCAGAAAAAATATTCCAATGTGCTTTCAAGGACAATATCTGCGCATTTTCGACTGCAAGAAAAGCAGTGGCGCTGAGAAGAAATGAAATTAAAGATTAAACATATCGTTGCAGCGAAAATAGTGTAAAGTTTCACGATACACGCAATTAGGTGCTGAGAATTAGAAAGATCGGTCTCCTACAATGTCATTTAGGGTTATTTAGAGTCAGTAATTTAGTTGAACACGCAAATTATTAACCAGAGAAAAAAGTTATAATCCTTTACGCATTTTGGTCAGGAAGCAAAGATTCGGCTTTTTTCGATTCAGTGTCGGCCCGAAACTTCGATATTCTTTCCCAGCTTATCTAATCAATGCTAGAAAATGACCATAAAGCCAAGGCCAAGAACAATTTGGAAAGCATATTTCAAACATTGCATGCTTTAATTTTCAAAATAAAGTGTCAAATTGACATTAACAAACGCATAAACTGAAAAATCGCTTCAAAGAATTGCAGTTCGAACCCTGAAAGCTAAGCCTACGAATAAGAATCTAGAAAGGGAATTACAAAACCTTCATTGAAGTCAAATTTACCTCGAAAAAGTTGTACATGGAGAAACGAAAACCCATGAAGTACCTTTAAATCTTCAAAGATCGTAAAGATATCTATGGCTGTGGATGACATTCGATTTCAGCTTTACAGGTTATCATGTCACCTCCGCTT
The DNA here is from genome assembly GCA_009831015.1 of Picea engelmannii. Classification (NCBI taxonomy): domain Eukaryota; kingdom Viridiplantae; phylum Streptophyta; class Pinopsida; order Pinales; family Pinaceae; genus Picea; species Picea engelmannii. The sequence continues at coordinate 127,574 of ML805060.1, read as the reverse complement.
CGTAGAAAAGTAAATCCAACATGTTAAAGCAGATTCTTTCCTTTTCTTTTAACGCGAAATTCGATACTAAATTGCCAATGTCCTCGCCAATTTCAACTAAAGAAGTTCGAAGTTTATCATCTTCCTTAAAATTTGCCTTTCCAACAGGGCTTTGGAACGTTTTCAACATATTATAAATCGGCCCGAAGCTCGTCTTCCCGCGTATCAAGCCAACACGAGATGGATTCTTTGGAATCTCAGCGTACTCAAATCATTCCGAATCGGCGTTGCTTACGCAAAATTTCTGCCTTTGCACTTTATATGATACGATTCCATATTGGCGAAATTTTAAATGACATAAATTAATAATTAATCACGTCATTTCATATTGGGTATTTTGTTTTCTTATAATGAATATGGAAGAACATTTTCAAAATGTGTCCATTAATAGTGGGAAGCTCATGGGTGAGGATAGTGATCTACCCACATCTTTAGTAAGAATAATCATTTTGATCAAAATTCCATCACTTGACTTTGACCATATGTCATATATCTCATTCGTGAGGATAGGGATTGTCGAACAAGGAGTTATAGTTTCACAAACTTATTTTACCGCTACCATCCTCATATATTTGTATTTTATCATGATGTAGTGGTTTCCTAGTAAGTCAAAGTTCCATTAAAGCATGTAGTGGTTTCCTAGTAAGTCAACATTAAAGCATGTAGTGGTTTCCTAGTAAGTCAAAGTTTCATTAGAGCATGTGGAATTTATGTATCTTAATAAATAAAAAATTATAATTGTGATGCTTTGTAATATACATGTGCATAAAATTTTTATGGTTTTACATAAAATCATATAATTATGGGTGAGTGTAAGTTGATGATAATTTCTAATAATACATTAATAACAATGAATTATTATAAAATAGAAATAAATTTATTTAGATATATTAATAACAATGAAATATTATAAAAATAAAAATATATTTAGTGAGAGACAATAAAATATTAAAAATTAAATTAAATTTTAAAATATATAAATTGTTAAAAAAAATCGTTAGGCATGCTCTTTTAATATATGATGATAGATCAATAACCTATTGTTTAGCATGCTCTTTTATATATATATAATATGTCAACTCATGGCTAAGTCAATGCCTCAATGTTATCCACATTACACCATTAACCTAATATAGGGTTATAATAGCACTTATTGACACAATTATATAAACTATTACAACATGATTGTCTATATAGATTCATCACAAACTTATTAAATAGAGTTAGGAGATATAATTAGGGCATGCATATTCTTAATCACATGTTGTAGATCCCTTATTTGGTCGTGAGATTATAATAAATCCATGTGGATTCTTAATTAGCTAGTACAAATCCCTAAATATACCATGTATATCCCTAAGAATTCCATATAAAATCCTAAGTATGCCTTTTATATCAATCATTACCTAATGTAGGTCTTTAATTAGGCTCTTTTGATCTCTAATTAGGGGCTATGTATATAATCAAGAACCATTGATCCCCAAATATACCCTATAGGTCCATAGTTAGGCCTTAAATATATGTATTAGGGTTAAAGTCCCTAGTTTTGGGACCCAAACCATGGCTTGGGTCGTAAGAGTCATTTTGCTACATGCAATCCTCAAAATTAGGCCCACATTTCTCTTGTAGGTCAAATATTCCTTTAATAAGTTCTTTGTCATGGTTTGACACCACATGCATAGCCTATTATCCCTAAAAATAATGGTTGGGACATGTGTAAGACCCTCTCCTAGAGGAGTGTGGGCCACCTCCATCACATCAATGCGGATGGACAGTTCGGTCAACCAGTATTCCTTGACCCAAAGGCAAGGCACACATTTTGGGGTTTCCTTGGAAAAGCAGACTTCAAATGGACATCTTATCCCATTGGCAAGATGGTGTGGATAGGTTGCAAAGACTTGGTTGACCCTACGGACAGATGGGGCATGCTATAGATAGAACATGGATAATTAGGCACTCATTTAGACGAACAGGGCATCCTATGGATGAGTCAAGTTAGACACACCAAGGAGTGGGGTAGACTTAGCTAGAGAATTGAGGATTTAGAGTGTCGAGACTTATATGGATAGGTTGAGTGGGAAATCTGTACTTGGGGATTGCAACGAGTGGTTGAGGTGCCTTCAGACACAATTTTTCATGGACCACACTTGCTGGGTGTACTCCCTTGGGCACACATTCCTTGGGCATGATTTCATTAGGTTTCTTAAGTGCACTTGGATGCGAACATGAGTTGTGGATGGATGGATGACCTTGACATGATCGAAATGAATTGGCAGACAGGACGACGTGGATGACTTGCGAGGATGGATGACTTGTGGACTTGAGACGTCTTGGACATGGACCCGGCATGACGGAGATGTTCTATGGAACGATTTAGCTTAAGGTGATTTGGGTCCACTTCATATGATATGAATTTCTAAGTGATGGGAAAGGAACATATAAATAGCAGATGCCTCATGGAGCCAAGGATCACACATCATCCAAGAAGGAATAAGGAAAGGAGTTCTATGGATGTGCCAAGAAGGGGCGCAATGGGGCGATTTGTGTTGCCTTGGTGAGACAAAGGATGGAACAAGACTATGGAGGTATACCTGTGGAAGTTCTTGGATTGGTTTGTACAAGGTTTTTGGGGAAGTCCTAGGCATGAGGTTGATTTACCTTAGTTTATGTGTACTCTATAATTGGGCCACTAGTAGAGGTTGTACCCTCCCCATTGTATTGTATCATATGTAACTTTCTTCTATAAGGAATAAAAGTGTGTTAGGCACTATCTTGGTGTTGCCCAACCTCATGTGTTGTGTAACTTGTGTGGATGTGCTATGTGCTAAATGTTCATGCTCTTGCATACTTATAATTTGGCTAAGTGTATAATTTCTTAAGTATAAATAGTGTTACAGAATGTTTTGAGGCCACGGTTGGACGTGTGCTCAATATGCTTTTTGGGTAGATTGATTTGAGTAGGACTTGGTGTATTTGACTTGTTGTAACTCAAGGAAAAGTTATGGGTAGAGGTTGAGTGAAGAGGAGTAGAAATTTTGGTTTGTCCAAACCACCACAACCGAGGAAAGCTAGTGTTGTTGTTGGAACGTAGTGGGTAGACATAGGGTTCAACATGAATTCACCAACAAAACCCTCAGATATCGGGCCTTTCGGCATCACCGACAAGTAGGGGAAGTCTCACCCAAGGTATCTATGGGAACTGTAGGAACCAGGTTTCCGCAGTGTTTAAGGGATGGGAGGCAATCTTCATAACCATTCTACTTATCATTTCTTCATTATACCTTATACCATGTGCGCAGAAACATAATAATATGTGACATATTCATAGCACCAGAACATATATTATATGTGCAATAAATAGAACAACGACATCATAACACATAGACACCATGATTTACATGGTTCACCCAAGATGGGATACATTCACAACAATCGGATTCTTATTATATTATTCATAACATCCATTACAAAATATGCACACTGCGCTCATACATTATGCCCTTGTCATTCTCATATCTCTCTATTTCCCTCTGTCACTCTTCACTCTTACATATCTCACATACCTTTCATACATGCTTTCTTAGCTCATAATACCTTGCATTACATACTATCTATCCCAAAACCCTTACATATTTATACAATTACAACAGGGCTTAGCCCGTATCAATGGACCCAAAATAACTAACGAATTCAAATGGTCTTCTTTCTTTTTTGCGCTTTGGCCCATGCATCGCCAATTGTCTTTCCTTCTTTTGTGGGCATTATGTAGTTCCCCAAAATGGTCCCAACAGACCCCCAACACTCACATGTGGCTCATCCTGATCCACTAAGCTCTTTTGTTGTGCTTCTTGGCACGTCGCAATGAACTTTTGAAAAGATTCCTTAGCGGTTGTGACCTTCTCTCATGCTTGTGCTTCTTTCTCCAAAATCCTTTATGTTTTCTATGTGGTAATGGGTTTCTTCAGTTTCTCTGTGTTTTATTGCACTACTTGCTTTATTATGCCTCGTGCAACTGCAAGTTCTTCTATCACCCAAAATGCTTCTTCCTGCAGCAGCTCAAGCTTCTATGCAAGAGTTTTTTTTCAGCTCTTATCTCGTTGATCTCGAGGTACAACTAGATATTCTCAACTATTGCAATCATTTATTCTATTGTTGGTAAAGTGTTTATTATTTATTTTAACTTCTTATATGCCTTCTCATATGCATCATGTAACCTATGTTATATTTCTTATAATTCTGCATCCTCCATAAATTGAGACCACACTTGTGTAATTTCTTCATATAACTTTGTGCATTCCTCATACAAACTCCTAATTCTCTCCATGGTCGCCATGGTTGTCTTTTCACATTGCTCCCTTTCTTCTAGTGGGGTACTTGACATTGTGCAAGCTTCTGAATCAAGTATCTTTGCACATAATCCCTAAATGGCTTCGCTTATCTTTGTCACTTGATCTTCCAAGGGAGTATCTCCTTCCATTGGTACCTCTAGAATATTGTTGTATACCTCTTGCACTTCCTATTTCAACATTTTTGTTCTATATGTGGCCTCATCTCGTTCTAGCATGAGTTTGTTATATTTTTTGTGTAGTGCATCATTGTCTACAGTCGCTTTGACAAACTCTATAGTAGTCAATTATGCATGCAACTGGATCTCTTGTGTGACACTTGTATGCAAGATATGTAGCATGTTCAATGGTAACTGTGACAACACTAAGTCAATATGACTTAATGCTTGTGTGCGCTCCTACATTTATGTCGTAGGGAACTCTATGGCCCCTGCTGATATCTTTAGGATCTGATGTTGTTGTTGGGAAAAAACACCCTACAGACTAGCAAATAGAGTTCAAACTTTGCATGCAGATATGACCGAAGAGAAATTACTTTCTACCTTCATCCGTAGATTTAAATCCCCTTTTCTTAGTAAATGCATGGAAAAATCAACCTACCTCGTTCCTAGTGTTTGATGTCGATCCTCCGTTGTGCTTGAATCCTTGTTCACAATACTCCTTCCAAAGCTGACCTGCATCCAAGACAAGCAACAACTATGCATGCATACTACTGATATACTAACAGGTTAGAAATCCAAACATAAACTAATCAAACCATAAAAAGTTCATGAATTGGGATGGGAAAAGCGCTTTCTTTATTACTTTGAATGAGTCAACTTACAAAAGTTGAGACCGGCCATTGCTCCTTGAACCTGATCCTGGGCTCCTCTTCTTCTGTCCTCCAACTGCTTTGCTTTGAATCTCCTTTGGCATAAGGAAAGGCTAAAGGGATGGGACAATGGGAATACGTAAATGAGTAGAGTTTATTTGCTATATTTTTCCTCCTTCCAAATGGGACCCCTACCCCTTCTTTTATAGGTTAGAAGGAGCTAGGTATTTGGATGAACCCTCGGCCATGCATGGCCAGGAGTTTCAATTAACTCACCCATAGCTTTTTGTTCCATTGGAAACTTTCCTTTTTTCATGCTTTTGTCTGTCCACGCAGGCTGTTTTGGGTCAGCCAGCGTGTACACGTGTGCAGTAATAGATTAGGGTGCATGGGCCTTTATAAAAGAGGATTTTGAAAGAGTTGTTCAGCAGTTCTTTGGCAAAGAAGGGATATGATTTGGCCTGATGCCAGGTAAGCATGTGTGCTGTAATTTAGGGTTATAACAGATGCCCCCTAATGTGTGAGGTTATAAGAGCATCTGATGGCCGAAATACATTACCAATCTTTACTGATGTGTTGAACGATTGAGCCCAAGGATCAAGAACCAGGAGGTGTCGTCTACAAAAGAACAAATGTCTCACCGAGGCGGGCATACCCATGCTCAGAAAAAAATAGAACCATGGCTACCAATCAAATACATTGTAGATCCATGTCAAATAACTATAAAGAGTAGCCGTGAAAAATACACAGCGGAGCTACATCTCAAAATCAGAAAGATATACATATAGAGTATCCATCTTCCAGAAGTTGATTCGGTGTGATGGCTGGAGATGAGATCTTCAGAGCTCGAGCAACTTCAAAATCTTCAAAACTCGGGTAGGAGTGTAATATGAGTGTACGACTGCACTACCTAGAGGTCTTCGATGGCTCGTCAGTCATGGACTTGATAATCTTGATGATCAGACTAAAGGATTTAGTTATTTCGAGCAAGGACTTGATTGGATGTTTAGGATGGCCAGGTATGTGGACAAGAGACATATTGCAGAGGGGTCGACTCAGGCTTAGTGACAAACTTCCCTTGGACAATAGCACGACAAATGATGAGACTCGGGCAATATGTATGTTAATCATAAGTCTATGAAGCGGGAGGCAATGCAAACTCTCCATATGTTTGGAAGAATAACCAAAGGGTGGAGGACATGACTCTATATAGTGAGAAAAGATTCCTAAGGTCGTACTACATCCCATAGTCTGATGAACAAACGGACAGATGTGCTTTATCCAAGGGCAACTCATTATGCTGCCAATAAAGAAAATACTTTTCCCTTCCTCTTTTTGGGGTATATTTGATTTTTTTGTTCTTTTCAATAATTGTGGAAAAAAGAAAAAAGGAATATTACATTACAATGGAGGAACGAGTATTGCAAACATACAAGTTCAAGGCACAAGGATAAGACTGATGTTCTAGTAAAATGATACTCGGGAAAAATCCTCCGGTGGCCAAAGGTGTTAAGACGCAGAAGCAAACTGTCACAAGGTTGGTGTATAATGTATGCAAATGCGGTTAATAAAACATACAATGGTAACGTCCTTCGATGTAATTTTTAACGAGCCCAGAGAAGGTAAGCTCGGTGGTTTTTCATATTTAGAGAGTCTGAAAAACATAAAAGGAGACTCCATTGGGGTACCTTTTTCGAAGATAGTCTAGTCAGTTCGAAAAAGGGTAAACTAGCACCAATTAGACGTCGATTCAAAACCATTTTAACAAGTGTGACAAGGACAAGATCACTCGGCCATTTTTTCATTTTTAAGGAGTATGAAAAAAGATTAACTATGGACTCCGTCAAGAAGATTCTTCTGGACCAATTTAACGTGTGTGAAAGAATAATATCACTCGACGATCTTTTCAATTTTAGGGAGTCTGAAAAGAGTTTAACTATGGAATCCGTGGGGGTTTCTTTTTCATAAGTTTAGTCCCTCAGGCCCGAAAAAGGGATAAAATTATACCTGAGAGTACTCTTCTAAAGAATGGAAGTTCCATAGAGTATACCTTTGTTCGTACAGTTGATCGTCTAGACCGAAAAAGGGGTAAACTACCGCCGGACAGACGTGACTTCAAATTTTAGTTTAACGAGCGTAAAAGGCCACAAGATCGCTCAACAATATTTTCATGTTTAGAGGGTCTGAAAAGGGCTTAAAAGCAGACCTGTTATTTTTGGGGAGTCTTGAGGGTGAGAGCAAGAGAAAAGAAGAATCATGCAAATGAGGCTCGAACTCATATCTAGGAAAGACTATAAGGACTCCCGAGCCTACAGTGTGTTGGAGACGACATGGACACCATAATGCAACCAGGACCTACCTAGGGCATCCATGTTCTGGTAAGCTCTACCGCCAAGTTGCAACACTTCTAAAGCAGATATGATGGTTCTTTGTTACAACCTGATGGGATTGATCCTATGGCAGAGGAAAAAGACAACGAGGCACAAAAGTCGGTGTAAAAACCTAACCTATATGCTCAAGTTGATTCTTGGAAAAAATTTCATGGACCGTCAAAATTTTCTCAAAACTCAAAAAAAGTGTCCCAATACCCGATCAAATCCCTCCCATATAACTCCTGAATCACTCTAAATGGTTTTTGGTATAAAGAAACTAATAAGGGATGCCAAAAAAGTGACAAAAAGAGGCCAAAAAGTCTATAAATAGAAGCTGGCAGCTCATTATCACCATTGTTGATATGGAAATTGACTCTGGAGCCAAAAGACCCCCTTTGCTAAAAATGGTGATTCCGGGAGCTACAGTGGACGAAATAAACTTCCGCTTGGACCAAGTAGGTACAAACTCCCCTATCTAGCTATTCAATTCTTCAATTTTGCTTTTAAGTTTGTTTTTTGGGTGGGCGTCGACCTTTAAAAGGTCAGCCCTAGGTCCACGCGGGCTGTCTCTAGACAGGCCACATGTACACTCGGGCAGAGTAAATCATGTTCACATGTACACGCGACTGTCACTTCGACAGCACGCATGGGCCCCCTTTTATTGTCAAAAATAACTAAAGAGCAAGCACTAACCCTCCTAAACTTGGCTGTTTTGGCAGGATGTATGTCCACTGGAGGGAAAGGGAGCATGAGGCAATTAGTGAGTTGGTTGCGGGAGATCCGAATGTCGTGGTCGCATTGATGCAATGTGGTTTGCTTAAGTTTTTCCTGTGTCCATTTATGTGAGTGCAACCAAGGCTACTGAATGTCTTGATTGACTATTGGCACCCTAATGCAGAGGCCTTTATGCTAGAGGGGCAATCGCTGGTGCCCACCACCGAGGATATCTATTTTTTGACTGGCCTCTCAAGGAGAGGGGAACCAGTCAATTTTAGGACATTTCTAGTAGGGCCGCTTAATATAGTGGAATTGATATCCCTACACTATGAGGATGGGACTAACCATTTGAGCTCCCAGGTGCCCATCAGTAAGATCACTGACCTATCGTTGTAGGCGATATTATTGTTGATTGGGCAGATTACCGGTTCAACAGCCTTGCATCAGGCGTCTCGTGCACAGATGAACTGTGTTATCTAGTGCTTGAATGCACAGATTTTTTACTGGAGTACCACACTACTTGAGTGTATGAAGAGGCAATTGATAGATTGTCGACAGCGGACACAGAGGAACTTCGGGTTCGGGATGATTTTGTGTTCATTCTTCTTTGAGAGAGTTTCGAGCTTTAGTCCTCGGGAAGTGGTACCAGGACATCAGGCCTCTTTTCCTGCTATATGTAGATGGGCAGTATTATTGCCGCGACAAGGTTGTGGAAGGACCAATGAGTCCTTCGATGACGAATTTTTTGTGTGGCTGTCAAGGTAGATCCCTGTGATCGAGGATTACCCATATGCAGGGATAGACTTTTCTAGAGATCCTGAGATACCTATGCCTCCTAGTGAGGAGCGAGGGGAGATGGGCAAGTCTCCACCTTTGCAGTTTTTTTTGTTTGTATATGTAATTTTTATGTCGTTTTGTTATAAATATCATTTTTTTATATGCCAGAGTATTTGATGGGTATACGTTTGTTGCATGTAGAAGTGGGACCTGTGTGACCTACCGATTATGCACGGAACATGCATTGTCCTCGGCCATAAGCCTCAGCTACCGCCGCTAGGGGACCAGCAGTAGCAGGGAACCTCCCAGCCGGGGAGGCTGAGAGGGTCCTTAGACGAGTTGAGTGGAACTTCACTGCACTCACTCACACAGTCCCAATGGAAAAGATAGAGGACCTGCCGCCATCCATGCAACCTCATGTAGTGGGGGCACCTCGGACATGGGTCCGATTGTTTAGGCGTTTATCCCATGATGTGGACTATTATAACAGGGCCCATAGGCCCTGAACCTATTTAGACTTTTTACGTGCCACGAGCACTACTTGTATATGTTTTTTGAGGGCATAAGCCATGTGACTCATTATTAGTCCCATTTTTTAGGCGCTTGCATCCATCTATGTACTCTGGTTATTTTATGATGTTATATATGGTTTTTTTTATCTTTTGTGTCTTATGGATCACGTGTGCAAAAATGTATTTACATGCTTATGTCAATGTTCTTTCATATGTGTGCAAGATGCCAATCTAAAATTTGATTAGCTAGAGTATCTATAATTTGGTTTAATCTCCTAGGAACATGAAAATATGTAATATAATCAAAGTTTTGTTCTAAGAGACGTACCCTAAGAAATCGTTAGTGTAAGGCTGGATCATGAACCCAGTATACTATGTTTACCTGAGACACAACTAGTTGAGCGTCAAGATAGACCCGGAGATGAGAGATACCCAATGACAAGGTGTCACGAAGCAACTCAATAACTGCACTATACTTGGCGACATTATTTGTGGTGTCACCTAAGCATATACCTCCGAAAGATAACAACTGGCCCTGAGGTGTAAAGATTACCCAAGCTGCGGAGGCAAGCTTCCGAGTGTGCCGACTAGCACCGTCTGCATACCCAACGAACACCTCGGAATCACTTGACATCTGCCATATTGATGAAAGATAACATCAATGACACGTCTATAACACTTAAAAGAAACTAAAAAGTAATAGTACAAAGACTATACATATGTTACAAAAAGTTACCCACATTGACTTGCCTATGAGTAATACTTCTTGAGGTAGAGCCCATTTCTAGGCTCCGCCAAAGCATTCCCTTCAAAATCAACCAAATGATAAGCGCCCTTTTTTAATACCTCTTTTATGATGAAGGGTCTGAACCACATGGGTTTGAATTTTCCTACCCCCGGGGGATCCTTAACTTGGTCATAGACCAGGACAAGGTTTCCTTCAGAGAAAATCCGATGACGAATGGACCTATCATACTGACACTTGACCTTATGTTTGTGAGCCTCATTGGCCAGGGCCACATCACGACACTTCTCATTGAGCTGCTCAAGGTGTACTAACCGTTCTTCAAGTGGAGAAGTGTCTGGCAATAATTGTACTGCCAATTTTAGAGATGGGATTTGGCATTTGATGGGCAAGACTGCCTCCAGCCCGTAAACAAGTTGAAAAGATGAGAAACTGGTTGTAGTCTTAATAGATGTTCGATAAGCCCATAATGTCGAGTATAACATCAAATGCCAATTTAACTTGGTTGAGTTGATAGTTTGTTGTAGAATAGTCTTAAGAGTTTTGTTTACAGCTTCCACCTGTCCATTGGCTTGGGGGTAGTAGGGTGATGAATGCTCTTGCCATAACCCAAGCTTTGATGTTAATTCAGTCATCATTTGGTTCTGAAAGTGACTGCCATGGTCAGTAATAATATCTCTCGGGATGTCGAACCTTGCTATGATCTGGTTGAATAAAAAGAGAGTTGCAGTCTCTCCATCATCTTTAAACGTTGGCATAGCTTCGACCCACTTAGTGAAGTAGTCTACAGCTATGATGATATAGCGGTGCCCCCTTGCTGACGAGGGGTTGCAAGTAGTGTAATCAATCCCCCACTTGGTGAAGGGACCAACTGTGATGACAGGAAACATAGGAGCGGGATGTACCCTCATTTTTCGAAAGAAGACTTGGCACATATGGCACTTCTTGACCGATTCTATACAATCTTTGATCAGTGTCGGCTAGAAGTAACCTACTCATAGAATCTTTTGGGCGGTTTCCAACCTAGACAGAAGACTGCCACAAGCTCTAGTATGGAAATCTTTGAGCACAATGACTGCCTCCTCATGTGTGAGACATCGATGTAAGATGCAGTCTACATCTCTCTGATACAATGTATCATCGAGTATGAGATAATTCTTAGCCTAATGGCGTATGCGCTAACGCTCATCACAAGAAGTAGATGTGGGGCACTTCAAAGTCTGGAGATAGATAAGTATATCTCTGTACCAGGGATCTGAAGATGTGATCAAAAACATATCTCCCCGGATAGGCGATTCTTCAGGCACAACGTCACCTAACTCAATCGGGAGTTCTGAAATAAGATCTGTGAAGACCAATGACTTTTTGGACTTTGCTGAAATGAATTCTAAGTCAAATTCCTGTAGGATGACTATCCATCTACTGATTTTTCTGCCTATAACCCGTCGTTTCAACATGTACTAGAATGGATTCACGACAGCAATGTCGGTGGTCTTGCGAAACAGAACATAATGACGGAACCGTTGAACAGCATGAACTGTTGCCAACGCAAGTTTTTTGATATGAGAATAATTGAGTTCCGGTCCTACGAGGCCTCGGCTCAGGTAATAGATGATGTATTCTGAGAACAAATCATCTTCCTGAACTAAAACCATGCCAATGGTTGACTCTGCAGTAGCTAGATATAATAAGAAATATTTGTTATAGTTAGGTGGACGTAGCAAAGGTGCAGTTGTGAGGGCATGTTTTAATGCGTTGAAAGAGCATTGAGCGGTTTCATCTCAGTAAAAAGGAACGTCTTTCTTCAGTAAGCGCATAAAGCCCTTGGTGATTTTGGCATAGTTGGCGATGAAGCGTCGTAAAAATTTTGCCTTGCCTTGTAGACTCTAAAGTTGAAGGATTGTGTGTGGGGGGGGGCAACTGGATTATTGCCTCCACCTTGAGAGGATCGACCATAATCCCTATTGTTGATACAATGAAACCTAACAAACATCCTGATGTTATGCAGAAGCTGCACTTGTTTGGATTCAAGCGAATCCTAAAGTAGCGACAACGTTCGAAGATTAGTCTAAGGTGTGTGAGATGATCCATTTTCTTGCAAGATCGGGATGCTAAATCATCTAGGTAGGCCTCGACTATATGCTTGAGGTCATGAAAAGAAAAAGACATGGCCTGCTGGAATGTGGCTCCAGCATTTTTAAGGCCAAAAGGCATCGTACGATATGCAAATGTACCCCACGGATAAATGAATGTCATTTTGTGTTGGTCTTCGAGTTTGATTTGGATTTGATTATATCCCGAAAATCCGTCCATGAAAGAAAAGGCTTCGCAACTAGCACATTCATCAATGATCTGGTCAATTAATGGTGTTGGAAAATTATCTTTGGGACATGCCTTGTTCAAATCACGGAAATCGGTACATACACGAATCGTGCCTTGTTTTTTATTGACCGGCACAGGATTTGACACCCATTGAGTCAAATGGATAGGATAAATAAAAACTGCCTTTAGCAATTTCTCAACCTCAATCTTGATGGTTGCTGCTTTCTTGGGATTAATTGGACGAAGCTTCTGTTGAACAGGCTTGGTATCAGGATACGTTGTGATTTCATGTTCAACTATTTTTGGATCGATACCTGGCATTTCCTCATAAGACCAGACAAAAACGTCGCAGAATTCTTTGAAAAGATCCGTGTAGATTTGAATCTCTTCGGGGGAGAAATCCACTCCAACGAAGACGTTCTCCACGATGCCAGGGTTTCGGGAGATGTTGATTGGTATAGTTTTAGTGATAGTTGCCATATTTCCCTCAGCATAAATTTCATGTGTAGCTAAGAGATTAATAAGACACGGCCGATCTCCCGTCATGGTCACAGTGAATTCTCCTGCTTCGATTCGGCTTAAGTCTGGGAGAAAATATGATCTGTGATGAAGATCTTCCCAAGGTTTGTCCGGACTAGTCATTGCTTCAATTACTGCTTTATCAAAAGTCAATACTAAGTCTAACGAATCGATGTTAGCGAGAGAACCCTGAGCCCAAATAGGCTCTAGAAGTGGATCTAACTCTTGTGAAGGAGTCGGATCAGTGTTAGTTGAAGATTGCTGGACTAAAGAGTACGCTACTTCAGTGGCAGACAAGGGCATGGACATGCCTGGGTGCCTTGTCTCATCCATTGTGGTTGATGGGGAAGGAAGAATCCATGGATCCTTGAAGTAAGTCGTGCAGAATGACGAAACTTGAAAAATCTCAACCTTATGGTGATTAGATATAAATTTGATATCGTCCTGAGGAGGTGGGTAATCAAAGGTACCCATCAAGGATGGCCACAAACCAACTCCTATGTTAACGACCCCTGGTTGAGGATTATCAATCATCGGGACCGTGGATGCTCCCAAAGCTGGGTCAGGTCTGGAGAAAGACAATTGATCAATGGTCACTATCCGTCCCTCGTGTGGAAACAACAAGACCCGAAAAATTGTAGAAACCACAGCTTCCATAGCATAAGTCCAACTCTATCCTAACAAGAGGTTATAGTCAAGTGGAGCATCGACTACCTCTACTTTGACACACATGGTTTTCCCTCCTAACTACACGGGGAAAGAAGGAACGATGCCATGTGGTCGGAACGAACGACCATTGAAAGCAGTGAGGAGAGTAGGTGATGGAGACAAAATAGGCTGGCCAATGGCCTTCCAACATGCCAACGACATAACGCATGTCGAGGCACCCTCATCGACCACCGTGCGGAAGATATTTTGTGTAAAAAATTTTGTGGGGTAAGCCACTACTATCTGAAATGCTACGTGGTAAGGCAGACAAGGTTTTAAGTCGATTGTATCTAACATGATGGTACCTGGATTACAAGTCTCAGTAGAGCCCAATGTGGTTAACAAGGCTTTCCTTTGAGCAGGGCAGCTTTGGAGGACCTCCAAATCCGACATCGCACAAGGGGTTTGTGATAAATCTTCTACCACAGAGTAGTTCTGGGCGGCCCTTGCATTTGGGTTATGAGAAGCTTTTTTAAATGCACCTTTTGGAATGCGTGTCATTGTTTCTCCCAACGTCTTCTCAATCTGTAGAGGAAGAGATGGGAGGTCAACTTCTTTACCCTTCTCAGAAGCGCTTGGTTTACTATAATTGTGTGCTCTAGTCGATATGAAAGCATCACCCCTAACCATATAAATGATCGTAGATGAGGGGTTGTTTGGAGGCGGGCAGGTTTCTTGGCTGCCCCTTCCGTGCTCGCAGAGGCTTGAGTTAGATTTTGCCCATGTTGAAATGGGTTCATCAACACCGCCTGTTGTTGTTGCGTGACAAATTTTTGGGCCTCTGCAAGTCGAGGACATAGATGGGTCAGGTGGTCTTCCACGCACAAGTTGCAAGGATACCTCACCTTCCATTTTTCAGTGTTGTCCCCGCCAGCATTATCATTGGGTTTTTTATCCCCCTTACCCTTCTTTCATTGTTTTTTCTTCCCTTCAGGTTGTTGGGTGACCTTTGGGTTAGTCAACTGCACAGTGTGTACTTCCGATGTTTTGGTAGGGAGAGTAGCCAAAGCAGTAGTTTGGCTGGCCGTTGTGTGTTGTATGGATAATTGTTGCAACTTCTTTGTCAATTGCTCAGCGGGCTTGGTTTGTGCTGAACCGACAATACCATCGACATGTGGTCCATCTCTCTGTCTAGTTTTATCTAGTATTGAACATGGCGCATCTGGAAAGATGTTGTATAATAAACCGAACTGAGAATAGATGAGATCAAACTATTGATCCCTCATGATGGTGTCTTCTTCAGAGAAAACTTCTGACATCACAATGTCTTTGGATAACTGTGGGACCAAAGACTTAAGGAACCATTCAAGAAGGAATGTTGGTGGAACTGGTACCTTGATTAAACTCTTCCAGCGTATCCATTCTCGGATGTGATCAGAGATATGGTCCATTATTGTCTGTTCGAAATTAGTGAGCAGCTCTGTGTTAGCGTCGTATCTCACAGGTAACTGGAAATGGTTAAGGAAAGCCATCTCCAGTTCGCCAAAAGAAGAGTATCTTGAACGATCGAGCTCAATATACCATTTCATGGCACTCCCAATGAGAGTACATTGAAACAATCGCAACTGTACAGAGTCATCTTTCAATGAGTTAGATGAGCACCAAAGATGGAAGGTAGTCACATGATCTCCTGGATCTTCATTAGGCTTGGCTTCTAACTTTGGAATGTCCAAAGGCAACTTCATCGGCATAGGAGGCCAATGCGGATCGTGACAAATAGGGTCATTCAACAACCTCGTCAAATCTGGCAAGTGTAAAGTCACCAGGAATGGTAGTTTGGGTTGCTGCTGAAAACCTGGGAAAAAGGGACCTGTAGTTTGATTAGCACCAGGTTGCCAGGAAAAGTTTGGTTGCTGACCCGGATTCTGGTAAAAACCATGGCCCTGGCCAGCGTAAGGATTTTTCATATGTGGAGACATCATCGACTGATTTCCCAAATAGGACATAGATTGTTGGGCATGCATTGTATTAGAAGGACTTTGGGAAGGATTACCCAATTCCGGTCTCGTGGGGATAGGTATAGTAGTTTGTCTGGGGTTCTATTGATTGTGGAAAGAATTACCCCAGATCGACATTCTAGAGGAGGGAACGGATCCTTGCCTTGAATTCCAAGGTCCTACAAGGTTTTCCCCTTGTGCAGGAATAGTACCCTGCACAGGAGTAGATTGTCCAAAAATGGGGTTGCCCCCAGTTGGGAAAGCGGCTGACGAGAAGGTGTTGTTACCAAACGTTCCATTCCAAGAAAATGGTGTCGAACCTATTGGCGTACTATGCGAAGGTGGTCCTTGACTCCCCGCTCCAAATAAACTATTGTGTGTAGGTTGCCCGATGGATTGTTGATGCAAGCCACCGAGTGAAGGAGACGAAGGAGGGATATGACTTCTTCCGTAAGGAAAAGCGTTAAAAGGGACAAGAGTGCCCCCCATGTGACCTTGAAGAGGAGTGTTAGAGCTCCCTGCCCCCAGACCCAAAGTCTGTAAAGTGGAGTAGGAAAGTACAGGACTTGTACCCGAACTAGGCATCCCGTATGAGAATGGAGGGCCTGTCGCACTTGGTGTGAAAGGGGTTGTGGCTGCTACCAAAGACGGGTTCGGACCACTGTGCGAAGTAGTTGTGGTCGAGACCATGGTGGCTCGGATCAACGACAGTGGGTTAGGAGATGAAAGCTCTCATGTGGTGACAACTGTGGTGGGAATTGAAGAATTCCTAGAAGGAGTAACATCATTTGTTTCCATTGCTGTGTGCGACACTATCTGGAGCTTGTGAAATTGAATTGGTACAATAAAAGGTGCCAAGAAATTAGTGGTTGGGATTTCAACCAGGCCAAGAGCGGTTGCTTCAAGGTCCAAAATGGTCGATTCCTTCAGGGGTTGTTCGGGCACAATGGTTTGTAACCCAGTTGCTTCAAAAGACCCTTGTTGTTCTAGCTTCTGCCTTAATGGTGGCAGGGGTGGCTCCAGTGTAACCGGCGATAGGCCAATAAGCCTTCATGATCGACGGAGCTTAGGATCCTCCACTATGTGAGAAGATCCAAGACACTCTAAGGTAGTCTAAACGCTCAAAAGTAACACCCACTACAAAAGAATCCCTAGAAGATAAGACAAGCAAACACTAAATTAATTGGAAGAACAGTTACAACAACCAACACTAGAGCAACTTACCGGTGCAAGTGAAACTCGAACATGGAAGCACACTCCGAGTATATTCTGCAAAGCATGTCCTGATGTCTGTCCCTAACAAATATTGGCAACTAGGTTGCCAGCACGCAAACAGTCATCAGGCAGGTACAGTCGAAAGTCGGGTAGACCACAATGAGCAGGGTATCGAGCACGAAACCTGTCAAGGGTATCGAGAGAAAATGGTCCATAAGAAAACTAAGGACCTCAAACAGATTCGAGAACCAAGAAGCCTCGTGGCAAATGCAAACGACAGAATCCTAAAACAAGCCCTCTATATGTGTTCTCCACTACGATTGGTCCAGCTTTGGAGGGGTTATCTTCGCTACCTTTCTGCACGCAACCTCATGTTTATCCCCTATGTTAGAGGGGGGTCCCGGATAACTTCCACGAAACTGGACTTAGACACTCCCTATCTCAGACTCCAATGTTTGATTTTAAATGGCCTTGAAGAGTTTCCTTTCCAACCTAATCCAAGGCCCTAGTCCTGAACTAGTTTGTGAACCCTATGAACATAAAAGTCTAGTAGATTTTAAATTTAGCATTACTTTTATGGCTTTGTGTTACATCAATGGGTATGAGGGTGAAACTGATGATGTGTAAAAGATGAAAGCAAAAAAGGAATAAAAAAGTTGGAAACAAAACTTTTATTGAATGCAAAATTTCAACAACTTTTCAAAAGAAAGATTTTTTAACTTTTCTAAGACTTTGGACAGCAAACTCAAAGGAATTTCACTTGACTACAAGCTACTTATGATCTAAGTAAACTACAAAAACTTATGAAATAAAAGACTTTTCCCTGGCTTAATAATGCAGAAACACACTTTTCAACCAAACAAGAAAAAGAAAAGAATTTTTTTATTTATTTAAATGCTAGTAAAGCAAGAAAGGAAAAATACCGACAAGCAAAAACCAAGAAAAACAATTATGGCCTAATTGCAGATCGCAAAGAATCAGATTTAAAGAATCACACAATAGCAATTGTAAAAACAATGACTCTCACACTTGTCTAAAAATCGTAAAAAAAATAATTATTTTTCTGGCAACGTTTTAAATGAGAAAAAGAAAGTTAAGGGTAAGATTAATCCTAAGCTACTGACTACCCATATAGAGATTCAAACACCTAAGAGGAATAATTCTTATCAAGGGAAAGGATGGATGCCTTACCCTCAACAACAAGTATCATGTACAAGCACGCGATTGTCACTCTAACAACACGCATGCGAACACGCGCTGGATAGAGACAGAGGGTGTGTACACGCGGGCTAACCTTGTATAGGCCGCGCATATATCTAAACTTTGAGGAGAAATGGAAATAAACAGACCAAACTAGAAAGAGACCACTGATATTGATAATCAGGATCCCTTGAAGGCTTGGACACTCTTTCTAACAGAAAAACAACTAATGTAAGGAAAAAATGATAAAGCAAAAACAATATGAGATAGGACTGCTAGCAAACAAGACTTCAAATAGAATTCTAGAAAACTCCCTGAGAATGTGTGATTCTGACAGGGAAGAGGATGATTGCCTCTGAGGTTCTCTGAACTCTACACGCTACTGCTACCTCTACAACTAGCATTCACATGCGGGCTATAAGAGGGTAGGGCGTGGGTACACACGTGTAGACCTTGTGCAGGCCGTGTGTACCTCTGTGGGTCCCGAAAAACACAGTCAAGAAAAAGTCAGGGAAAGCTGGTATGGAAAACCAGACTCCCTGCTAGCTCAGACCTTACAGAAACGAAAAGAAAAGACAAGCAAGAAAAACTAGTCTTTAAACTACCCAAAAACTAAATAAAATTCTAGGAACCCTAGAGAGTCTCCCCAGTACGGTCGCCAATTCTGTTGTTGGGGAAAAACACCCTATGGACTAGCAAATAGAGTTCAGACTTTGCATGCGGATATGACCGAAGAGAAATTACTTTCTACCTTCATCCCTAGATTTAAATCCCCTTTTCTTAGTAAATGCATGGAAAGATCAACCTACCTCGTTTCTGGCATTTGATGTCGATCCTCCATTGTGCTTGATTCCTTGTTCGTAATACTCCTTCCAAAACTGACCTACATCCAAGACAAGCAACAACTATGCATGCATACTATTGATATACTAACGGGTTAAAAATCCAAACATATGTTGGCAAATATTGAACAAGCAACGAATGTGTATTGATGGTTGTTGTCATTGATGGCAACAGCGGAGCTGGTAGGATAAGAAGGATAAAACCCTTTAAGGATTCGAGGAGAATAAGCTCAGGAGGCATAGCGCTCTTTTACGGGCAAGGAGCACAGGAAAGAGACTGAGAGCCATTTGGATCGGGCGAAGCTGCGCAGATGTTAAACGCAGGAGTTGGCGTACAAAAGAGAAGGAAGACAGAGATCCACAACCACAGGATCTCATTCAAATTTCCCGAAAGAACGAGGGCCGTCAGATCAGACAGAAGCTGCGAGGGAGATATTCCATCGGGAAAAGCCAAGGTGAAATCCCGATTGAATCTGGACCG